>JACCPG010000404.1:45278-290509 GCA_016069955.1 Drepana arcuata | reverse complement strand
GATAAACTCTCATTGCTACGGTAGCATTTCATAAAAACTGTTGACTAGTAATTCTGATAAGGATTGATATCTACGGGTGACATACGGTATAAGGTGACATTGACCAAGCAATCACTGAATGCAATTTCGATTCAATCACCTACTCGATTCGTGGCAGCTATTTATATCGATTCATTATTAGTGTAATCAGCTATAGGTATCGATTTGAGGTCGTCGCTCTACTCGTGTCGCGGACTTTGCTCGAGCCTTCGCTATTATGAAAATCAACATCAATTGTCTGTGTTACGTAGCGCCGACATATACTTATTTAGGTATGTGAATGATATCTTTCCATAATGAATCGGGTTAAGGTTTAGAATTCTAGCTAAATGAATACGGAGAAGATTGATTGAGATTGATTTACAGCTGCTTTTGTATCTTCGATTATAACTCTTCCTGCACTAGGCAGATGTTTATTTTTCAATAAAATGTTGCAATTGTTAGTAATCTGAATGCGGAATAAAGCTTTAGATGTCCTTTCGCAGCAGAGCTGATATTTATGATATATCAAGCGAGTGGAGCAGTGGGCTAATGTTAGTCTATGCCGCCGGCTGGGAGCAATAAATAGATGTGTTTTTAAGTGTCATACAAAAATCAGTAACATACCTAATTTTTTATGTCTACATTTGGTATGGAGTGTAGGTATACCTCTGATTTTCGTTCCTTATTCCGACCATATTAATACAATTTCAATTATGTTCAATGTTTAATTAAATGCAAATAGTTTCAGCTGTCTTTAAATAATAATATGTAATATATCCTTCCCACAAGAGACGGCTAAGAGGTAGGTGGAATTGTAGCAACACCTTCTTTTCGCCGGCGATATATTTAGGTGCCAACGTAACACACGACGATACCATCGCAGTTTCAGCACACGTACGTGACATATATACGTCTTTGAATTTCTTCTTAAACGTATGCAGGTTTCTTTTCGCTGTTCCCCCGTTTGTATTAGATCTATTCTGATCCTATTGTCGGCCAAGGTTAAGTCTCAGTCAATTGACTGATAGCGTGCTATCTTATTTAGGTAAAGATACAGTCGGTGTTCGCTAGTTTGGGACGATTCATGCTAGTATTGTCATTGCCTTTTATAGTATACAAGCTATCGCCTGGTGGAGGCCTTTCTTGATCACGCTATTGGCCGGTTAAGTAGCAAAAGTTAAACAATACAGTATGTCAATATTTTTTATCTATGTATTTTTTCTCACAGCAATAGTTCCTTTTGTATCAAGATAATTACGATTGTAATTCATTGTAATCGATGTTTAATCTAACATGGAAGACTTGGCGTTATGAAACTTTTAATCTAACGCTTGTTGTGTTCTGCGGCTTTACGTTTAATTTAAACTGCCTTTTCTGTTGCTCGGGCTATAAATACATATTCAAAGTCTTTCTCGCGAATATAACAATTAAGTAAATGTAGAAATTCGATTTTTCATGTATTTTTGTGGCCTTTTGTTTAACATTTATATGTGAATATTTGTTATTATTATGTATTACTTGCTGCAAATCTTCCTGCAATAAATAAATCCATTTATATTCAAATTAAACATCACTATTATCTTATGTGTGCAGGTGATGTTCCTGCCAATGGTTGTGTACGTTCCTGCACTGGCTTTCAATCAACGTAAGTATTCAATTGTACAATGTTTTTATTAATAACTGTCCTAGCAATTCCGAAAGTTTTTTTTATTAGATATTAATGTTGATGCCGCATAACAAACCGGTTCTATGTCAAAATGATTTTCTGTTAGCGCTCACGCTATGCGATATATGGCAATGACACTGTGGAGAACTTTTTCACAGCTAATGTCATCGGGTTGATGATTATTTTTATTATTTTATGTTTTTTTTTGCTTTCAGTGACTGGTTTCAATGTATTCGCGGTGGGTGGTACTATGGTGGTCATATGTGGCTTATACACAGTGTTAGTAAGTGGTTTTTTGATGTTTTTTACGAGTATTTCTTAATAAGTTATTATATCGCTCCTGCTTGCGCTTAATGTGGTTATGTTTGATTAAATATGAGCAAATCGAGGATAGTTTAGAAGGCGTTTGTCCACACGCACTGTCACATTTCTAATATTACTAGGATTATTAAATATAGGGACAGACTGTCACTGTCATGTCTACGTCATGTTTTCAATACTATAAATAGGTGTCTTATTATAAATGCTACACGCAGTACTTTGAGAGTCAGTGCCTTTTGAAACGCAGTCCATTGTTTTTGTAAAGCATCGGCCAAATCGATGGAATGCCCTCATACAATGTTATCTTGAAAGAGAATGCGAGTACATTTATTTTTACTTCTCAATTGTATCTACTTGATGCGCACTGATTCGATGGAGACGTAATTAAATTAAGAGTTGTATTGTAGTAATCGCTCTTGTCAGTAGATCGATGTAACTATTGTATTAATGGAATAATAACACTTTATTTCACAAATACATATTTATACATACGTTTTTTGAAAATAGAAGGGAAGTCTCTTTCATAGGTGTACGCGTAAGATATTTTTTTTTTCTGAATGGCTTTAGTAACATATTTTTATCGGACATATAAGTAACTAGATGTGTTCCCTGGTTTAATTCGTGTAATATTTGATTTTATTGGTACATATTTTTATCTGGGAACGTTAAGAGTAAGAGTGGGGAACGTTAAGAGTACTCGAAACCGACGAGCATGTATGAAGGGACTGATGATTGTGGATGAAGCGAAAGAGTTATGTAAGTCTAGAGAGAACTGGCGCTCTATACTCTCTGCCTACCCCGTTAGGGACTTGGCGTGATTTTTCTGGAATAAAAGCTATCTTATGTATTAGTCCGGCTAATAATCTGTGCTAAATTTCATCCAATTTCGTTGGGGGTGATTTAATAACAAGTAACCTGACAAAATTTAGGTATTACCTAGTATCAGCACGTCATAAACTTTAGGTATTTGGTATTACCTAGTATCAGCACCTCATAAAGTTTAGGTATTAGGTGTGTCAGTACGCATTATTAGGATACTTATTTGTTCTATCTTTGACAGGGCGGTCTGCGTGCTGTTGTGTGGACAGACTCGGTACAAACAGGAATTATGTACATGGGCGTTGTAGCCGTCGCTATAGCGGGCACTGTGGCAGTCGGCGGCGCCAGTGCTGTCATCAACATAACACACGCGGATGGCAGACTCTCGTTGTCTAAGTAAGACTTAATGCCTTTACGCCTAGTTACAGAGCCTTACAGGAGTCATGTTAAAATAGAATACAACATCCCTAACCTATATTTTGTTTGACCAACAAACTTTCAGTGCGTATGATGTACCCTGATGTAGCCTGAAAGAAAAAAGTATCATTCATGCGACACACAATATTATAAAATGTATAGATATGAAATATTTCAAAACGTACAGGATGATTTTGCAAACATTATTTTAAATAAATGATGTGCCGTGAAACGGCTGGCTACCTGCCTGGCTAGAAGGAGGGAGAGGTGCAAAACAAACAAATAGAGCTTGTGTCGTGGCGGGTCGGTCTCATCAACTCGTTGCTACAAAACTTCAGTTCGAACCCGCCACCTCAGACTCTGGTGGTATGGTATTGGTATATTTTTATGCATATACTATACAGGCATGTAGGTATTCACTTTTTCCGATGGGCTCTGATAAATTTGGGCCTTGAGCGATTCTAAGCATCCCCTGCAATTTTATATGATTTATTGAACATGGTGAATTGTATCAATCTTTTGGAACAGTTGGAGTTTCTCCCCGTACGAGAGGCAGACAGGTTGGGGCGCAATATTTGGCGGCTTTCTTTATTGGACCTGCTTCAACTCCGTCAATCAAACCATGGTGCAAAGATATATAGCGCTCCCCAGCAAGAAGAAGGCAATCCAGTGAGTATCATATGCAGTGTTTAATTTTCTTTTTAAGTGAAGATCTTTGAAGAGGTTCATATGTAGAAAAAAGCTATCCAGTGAGTTTGATGTGTAATGTAATGTCAGCTGAGAGCTCATGTTAATGAATATCTTATGGGAGTACGTCTTATGAGTATAAAAGATGCTTGCTAGGGCTATAAACTGATGAGACTAAATACTATGAACGAATTAAGACCGTCCTCATTAAGAATTAAGATACTCAAATCCTAACAACTAACACAACCGGAAGGGATAAAAAGAGGTTTCATTGCAACCTATTTCCGCTGGATACTTAGGTGTAGTGTAGTGTACTGTAGGTACCCACGTGACTTGGTGAGCTCCAGGCACGATTTTACATACGACGTATTCAGTATTATACTCAATTATCATACTTCTACTGACCCCTAGATAATACCTCATTTTATTCACGACATATGACATATATTTATAAATGGCCGTGGTGTCCGAGTGGTTCGAGCAGTTGCCTGTGACGCAAAGGTTGCAAGTTCGAATGAGTTTTTCTGAACTTAAGTACAGTGATTAGTCACACCACGAGCTTTACGGTGATGGAAAACATCGAGAGGAACGTTTGAGAAGTAATTCAAAGGCGTATGTATAGTCATGCTTGAGTAACGGCGACGGACTCGCCATCTGTCACGTTGGCACCTAATATACCTCTGGCGGAAATTGGGTGTGTGGGTATTACCTATACACCTCTGCCTACCCCTTCGGGGACCCTTGTGGGAAGGCGTGAGGATATATTATTATTTATTTATATTTATTTATTTATATGCTTTATTGTACACCATAATTTAAACAGGACAGAACATCATAGACAGACAAAGTACAATTGGCGGTCTTATCGCACTCGGCGATCTCTTCCAGACAACCTTTGGATGGAATAGATTGATATTGATACACAAGTAATTTGGTAGTTGAAAGTGTACGGCATCTTATTAAGTAAAATTTTGTATATAATATTATACATATATACATATTATATACAAACATATAAACATATACATACAGATACATATACATATCGATACAAATATATTTATTTATAAATATTATCACTGCAGAGAATTAAGGTAATGTTCCTTTACAAGTAGCTTGAAGGAATGGGGTGTCTTTGCTTGTCTTATGGACAATGGCAGCGCATTCCACAGACGCACTGCTTGAACGGCAAAGGATTTAGGTTAGACGATTAAAGGATTATTATGTTATATTTGAGTATAACAATGTGTTTCAGTGCTCTGGCAATATTTTGCGTCGGTGCAGTTTTCGCCATATCCTTGTGCACGTGGTGTGGCCTGACTGCATATACAGCGTGGGTCAAGGGCGGGTGCGACCCGCGCGGGGTGCCCGTCGTCGATGACCGCTTGCTCCCGGCATTTGTCATGTTCGTGTCCAAGTCGCAGAACTTGCCGGGCTTGGGTGGTGTGTTCCTAGCCGGCGTGTTTGGTGCTGGATTGAGGTAAGACCTTTTTTTTTGTGAATAATTATGTTTCTTTCAGAAATTGTGAAGAATATAATAGGTAGAACTTAGATTGAGAAAGCGGTCGTCTACTTTCTTAGAAAATAATATCTCTGAATAAGCAAGACTATGGATTATAAATGGTTTGACGTCAAGAAGTGATACATATTATACATATAGTATGGTAAAATTGGTGGCAAACAAGCATATGGACCACCTGTTGGCGGTTACCATAGCTTATTTATGCTTACGATACCGAAGTATCGCAAGCATAAATAAGCGCGTTGCTACTCTGTGTTCGGAGAGTTATACTTTGTTGGCAGCATAGTGGGACTAATCCCTCTGCTGCCAACCCATATAAAAACCTCCCCTTACCCAAGGAGCTCATTATTGGAAACCTTATTTATCTCGCAGGAACACAACACAAAAAAATGTGTTATTTGGCTACGGACTTCTTTAAGGTGGAGGTCCTGCCCCAGTCGGGCAGCTCCAAATTCGAACGGGACATCAGTTGCCTCACTTACTTTCACTACGAGCAATTTAAAACAACAAAAAGGATTAAATTTAGGTCCCTCACACAGTTGACCAGAGTTAGAGAGAGTTGAGTAGGTACCATTTCTCTCTAGACTTCACCTACAGGCCTTCACCGTCAAGGGTACCGTCTGTTCCGCCTAATTACCACTCACAACAAGAAATGCAGCCAATGCCTGTCTGTTTGTTGTTTATTCGCAAGAACTCAAAAGCTACTCAATGGATTTTGCTACAGTGTTCACTTATAGATAGAAATATTCATGGAAAGTGTATAATTTGTATGCGTAATATAATCCAAACCTTAAAAGATTATGTTAATATCTTATATCTATAAATATGCCTTATATCTAGAAATATCAAATGTAATACAAATAGCGTAAAGGTTACATTGAGTAATGTTATTCAAAAAGTTATAATTGAAAGCATATTATAATGAATCTCTGTTCAAATATGAATACGTCTTCGCTAATAGCTAACGCAAGCAAAGATTATGTTATCTTAACGGTGTTTTCCATGTCTAGACTTTATTATTATTGCCGTCGTAAAGCGCATAAAATTAATTGGAATAGATACTGATTATAAGAGTTCTTTTTTTTTATATAACAAATGGGTGGCAGACAAGCATACGGTCCACCTGATGGTAAGCGGTTACCGCCGCCTATGGACGCTTGCAACACCAGGGGTATCACTCGCGCGTTGCCGACCCTGTAGGAATCTTTTCACAATCAGAAAATAAACATCTAACCAAAGTCATAGTGGCTAAGTGTGGATGCCATAACTATCGCATACATAATAAAATGCCAAGTAAATTCATAGTATATATATACTTCACACTTCACGCCTCAAGGGTCTCCGAAGGGGCAGGCCGAGATGTGAGGGCACCAGCACACCCACTTTCCAGTTTAACGGAGATGGCGAATCCATCGCCGTTACTCAAGCACGACTATACACACTTCGCTTTTGAATTTCTTCTCAAATGTATACAGGTTTCCTTCCTATGTTTTCCTTCGGTGTGAAGCTCGTTGTGTGACAAATCACTTTAAAAATTCCTTGGTACCGTCCGATTCAAACTTGCGATTTTGGCGTTGTTCTCTTATCCATATTATGAGTATAATTTTAAACATTTGAATAGGTAAATCAAATTACATTGAAGGTATATAGGCTAAACTGATAAATGATGCTCATTTGTTTTGCAGTTCATTATCAGCTGTATTGAACGCGTGCGCCCTGGTGTGTGTCGAAGACATCCTGCACGGTTGGCTGAAGGTGCAATGGAAGCCAATGAATGAAGGACTCTTCGCGAGGACTGTCACAGCTCTACTGGCGGTCATCTCTGTTGTTATGCTCTTTGTAGTCGCTAAGCTTGGGGGAGTTCTGGGTAAGATTTTTTTCTTATAAACTGTGGTAACTTCGGTTTTTATTAATTATGTTACGTTCAATAAGTGTTCTTTGTGTCCCTTGTACGCTGAATAAAATATTTAAATTTTGAAAAAAAAAGTTATGAATCCGGTGTTAAAATAAATAGTAGGTACTATATTATACAAGTATCGGTCAAATATCTGGCAGTGGCATTGACATTACATCAATTTATGTGACATTTGTTAAAATAGCTTACGATATTTAATAAACAGAACAAAAAATACGTGAACAATAAAATAAATAGTTGAGTACACCTACTTAAAAAGCTAACTTGTCTGACAGACTCGTATCTTGGAAAAGGTTTATATAAACTTAAAATTATGTTCCATAAGTGTTGCCAGTGTCCTATAGGTAGATGGAAATTAAAAAAATATAAATATATGTTCTTTACAAAAAAGACGCTACTAAGAGGTATGACCGGTATAGACGCTGAGTGGTCGTACTTGTTTATTATTGGCTGCTATTTTGAAACTAACAGGTGTAGCAACAGCGCTGTCAGCCATAGCAGCAAGTGCGACATGTGGCGTGTTCACACTGGGCATGGTGTGTTGGTGGGTGGGCCCCAGGGGGGCCATCGCTGGCGCTATCGCCGGGGCTCTAGTGGCGGGGACAGTCTCCGTTGGCACTCAGGCCGCCGCCGCTCATGGCCTGCGCGCACCTCCCGTCGCTGTCGGCGTCGAATGTGCTAAGAATTCCACTTTCAGTCCCATTGGAAGTAAATTGGTGAGTTAGAATGCTAATGACGCACGTGACGTCAACGTTCGGCACGTTACACACGTAAGTAATCGTTTTGTTTTAATCAAACAGGACCCAACAACAATATTCCCGCTGTTCCGAGTGTCGTACCACTGGATAGCGCCTTTAGGCTTACTGGCTACCATAGTAGTTGGCGCGATAGTGGGCTGGTTGTTCGACAAAGGCATCCAAGATAAGATGGACGCCGAGCTTTTTACGCCGGCGGTGTGGCGCCTGTTGCCGCAGCCGATGCGTGACCGCGCGGGTGACGTGCGCCGCGCACACTCGCGCTTGACACACGCAATGGCGGGATCGTCGCCTCTTATTATGGACACTCTTGCAGATAAAGTAAGTCACTCAGTTTTTTCTTTTATAGATATATATTTATATCCTCACGCCTTCCCACAAGGGAACTCGAAGTGGTAGGCGGATGTGGTACCCACACGCCCACTTTCCAGAGAAATATTTTGCATGATAACGTGACAGATGGAGAGTCTATGTTCTTTATAGATACTAATACAAAAATACTGTATCTAAAGCCTGCATTGAAGAAATAATGTGATAGTTGCTTCGACCTTCCAGTATGAATGCATGTTTTAGGGAAACAATTATTTTTAATAACACAGCAGTTTTCGTTAGTTTTCTAATTTGGATTACTATGGCTGATTCCTCATTGTAAGTAGGTTTGCATATGCATAGCAGATATGCATATATACTATACACTATATGACATGAACTGCATGAACATCACTATCGTGTCGGATATCCATAATTTCATATCTGCGTATATATTTATATATATATATATATAAAAATATATACATAAATATATATTTCATGCTACAGTAAGGACAAACGCTGTTCTTTGAATTATTATGACAGTTATATGTGCAAAGACGCTACGTTTCATCAGGTTAATAAATAAAATAATGCCTGTTCCAGACTGCATCAATAAAGGATAAGTCAGAAGAGCCTAAGAAATGATTTCTGACGGTCATGTACTATTTGGTATGTATGAATATCGTTGTAGTATAAAATGGTCTTGAAATGTTGACATTTCATACAACCTGCGGATGTACTTTAAACAGTACGGTAATACACGAGAGGGAGGGTGCTGGTGTAGTGAAGCTAAAAATAATATTTACGAATAAAGAGAAAAGTACTAAGTGAACATTTTAGTTATATAAATGAAAAATTTACAATATTATTTAAAAAAATAGGACCCTTATTCAAATTGATTGATATTCATAGTGAACTGTCAAACTTGAATCTTGAATCTTGAATCATCACACAAAAGTTTGAGGTTAAATTAAAATCTCCACTTAATGTTAATTTCTTCAATTTTATCTTGCGTGACAGTTGGGTGTGTAGACAACAGTAGGGTCTCGCTCACGGTGATAATTTATAACATTAGCTGCGACCAATATGTTATAATGTGTAAATACTATGTATAAAGATTTTTTTTAACCTTTTCTTGCAATTTCTGATGTTCAATTCAGTACTTCTTCTGTGTGCGGTATTTCCAAAAGTAATATGTTTTTTAATTCTGTGTTACCAGATAGTTTTCTAAGTAGTAGTGATATGTATATGTCTTAGTTTAGTATGGTAATATCATTCCGGAAATTATATGGCAATACTTTGGAGGGTGTTCGGGGCCGGGGTTAGTGGGACCATGTTGTATGTAATATATCTATGCAAGTGGATAATTTCATAATTTATATTATGGCGATAACGAGACGAGACGAAGTCATAGTATTATTGGACATGATGTACTTTTTCAATCACTTTAATATACGTTTAATTTTTCATATCAGCTCCCATGGGAAATAGCATTAATATTCTTTGATATCGGATTAGAAAATCGCGAGTACAAACTCAAAAAATTACAAACTTCAGTATTTTTATAATCAATGATAATCGGAAATAATAATTTAAAATTTAATTTATTGCAAACATGCAAGTAGGTAATGTATTCGAATCCATAAAACTTACAAATCTATAAATACGTTCATTTTGAATAACTCTCTAATGAATGAGTAGAATTACATCTTGTTTGTATCCTGATACAGGAAAATGTTTATAACACTAAAAACCTATGTATGCATGCCAACATAATTATAATGTGCACATGATAGAATCATAAATGTTAATCTTAATGCTGTCAAGTGAGGAAAAAGACACCGAACTCAAAATATTGCTAACAAGAGTTTCAGTAGGATTACTTGTTGTATTGAATTCGCAGAAATAGATTTTTGCATGTTACAGTAAGAGTGTATTTGAACAACCATGGTTGCGAGAAAATGCCTTAAATTTATTGGAATCAAGTGTTTTGGTTTTATGTATGGTCTGCCATCTATCGTTCACAGAGAGAAACTTATTTGATATAAGAAGCATATACAAGAAAAAATAACGAGATGGCGCTAGTAGTATATATATGCAACCCGTTCTGGATTGAGCCAAGCTACTACTTTGGTATTAAAATGTAAAGTCGCTAGCGTGGGGACGATGCACAAATCTTGGCAGACGCACAGACACACATTGAGTATATTCGTATGACGGATGTCTCACTGGCGTATAAATACTAAAAGATACTAATTAATCAACGTGACATGGAATGTTTGTGTGTTGTTAACTGAAAAAATATTCTCAAGTAGATTCAGTGGGTACTATTTTTTATAGCTCATAAGTTGGTTTTTGTCAGTATTCATATTGTACTTATTAGGTCTTACTAACTTATTTTAGCTTTGTTGAATGATGACTTAATACTCTATTATAATATTTCTCCAATTTATATATTGTTGTTGATGGAATGAGACGTCAGTTTTTTAATTATCGATACATTGTGTATCGAAAATGTACTTACGTCAATTTATGTATAATTGAATCGAAAGACAAATTCAACATTGTATTAAAGAAAATAATGCATTATGCGGTTCAATAGAAGTATACCTTTAGTTAATTTAGCTATTTTATTACAAATTTTATGTTAAACATAATCTCCCTTATGAAAATCCCAGATTACTTAACGTCATATCTCGAAAAAATATGTTCGTTGTAAGGTGTTCGTCTTAGCGTGTTACACGATTAGTTAACACGATCACCGAAGGCTGAAAGCATAAATAGTGCCTTACGCGAGTTACCTCTTTAATTTAGTTCTATTTTATAATGTAGTCACTACTCATATTTATTTGTCTTCGAATACCGAAGATGGTGCAAAATTAAATGTTTTTTGTTAATCATCCTGAAGATCCTACGTATCAAACAAGTTGAGCCTTGAGCAGGGCTCAATGCGCTTAGATTTTAATATTGTGGTGTAGAGTTAAAAAAAAGATCATATGAATTTTAAGATCTGTGAGACCCGCAGTACTTCAATTTCATATCATAGGTAACAAATATATTTATTCTTGCCAATATTTTTGGATTACTTGGGTACCTGATGTCATAATTAGATAAGATATTTTGATACAGCAACCGCACATCTATACGACAATGTATACCTACCGGCGTTTAAATATCAGATTATAAAATATTTACACAAATTGTTGTATATTTTATACTACTAATTTATTTATTACATATAAGAAAATAATATGAATATTGTTATAAATATAGACATGTGCCTTGGAAAGTTTTGTTTCAATTCATATTCAGGAGTCGTGTTTAAGAGGAATTATTTGTAAAACGCGGCAGTTCAGGGTAAAGTTTGAAAAGTTGTAAAATTGCGTGGAACTGTGGAGACGAGGAGAATAATGTAAAAAGGCAGGTGTCGGGAATGTGGCCGGTGATTTGCATTCGCCGCGCGCCGCTTGCCATCAAAACATCGGCATGGTGGGCGAGGGAAGGGGTTCCAACGGAAAAACCAGAAAATACCCTCCGTTTTTAAATCGCATTAATGTTATAAAAATAATAAAGCCTTTTATTCCGAAAACCAGATAATTGCACTAACTATAATGTTTAAACAAAGATTACAAAAGTCTCGAATTTCGGTGTGCCTCGTAGCATAGGCCTCCTCTAACAATTTCCATTGACGTCTGTCGCGTGGTATCCTCCTCCAATTTGGACCTGTTGCCTGCTTCATTTCTTCCTCCAAGCGGGTAGGCGGCCTTCCCCGATTCTTTTTGCATTAAAGTTATACCTATAGATAATTAAAGGGACTGCTCATAATTTATATATCGTATTATGGCTCCTGGCCTGGACCACTGCTGCCACTACCTTTTATGGAATACTAACTGTGCCCGCGACTTCGTCGGCGTGGACGGCTTTTTTATCTTTCATAAATTTTTTTTTTTAATAAAAAGTATCCTAAGTTACTTCTAATACCTCCAAGAATATGTGTACAAAGTTTTATGATAATCGGCTAAGTAGTTTTTACGTGAAAGCGTAACAAACAAACTTACATTCACATTTGTAATATTATTAAGGATCCTTTTTTATAGCTTTCTACAAAAGAAGTTTTTCTTCTTCTATCTATCTCTTTTCTATTACTTCTAGTGTTCTTATATACCAAAAAATTCAATAGCCGTTCTAAAGTCTTGCAAACGTTTAAAAAAGGCTGACAGATTTCAATGTTTCTTTGTGAACGTGTTTTTGCATAGATCCCTGGAGGGTTCACAATTGCACTTGATTGGTGACGCTGCCATAGCGTTCGAGTTTAATTTTTTCACCTAAGGAAGGAAAACTACATGTTTACGTTTAGAATTGTAAGTATGTAGTGTTAGTTTGTTACAGCGTTTTAATCCTTCGCATCAAGCATCTCGACAGGTTGGTACAAGGGTAATTCGGCCAACCAATAAAATCCAAAGCAAATTCTAACAAAAAGCGTCGTAAAACTGATTGTGGCGTCGAAAAGCCTCCAACGAACGCAGGCTCGATCGTAAACCGAATGGGCCTAGGAAATGTTTAATTGCCTGCAGTAGCTTGTTATAAACGCCGACTAAACACACAGCGAGAATTTAATACCTACGTTTTGTATTCACAGTAAGCCTGGTGAGTTCATTATGAGTTTTTGCTTCATTTTGAACCTACTTGGAAAACTAACCAAAAGACTAGTCCTGAGCTACGGCTAAAACAAACTGCGCACTATTGCAACGCCACCTATCATCATCGTACACGTTTAGTTATTTGCGTTTGCGAGTAACTCGGTGACAGACTCGCCATCTGTCACTTTAGCGCCGAAATATTTATTTAAAGCTATGCACAATTAAAGTACAATGGTGGACTTTATGCTAAAACATTTACTACCAGTCAACCACCATTGGACAGCAGAAACATTGAAGATGGTGTGCACAGGAAAAAAAAATATTACCTAAAATGTATCTGAAGGTAAGTCCTTAATATCCTACTGCTATATTATAAATGCAAAAGTTTGTGGGGATGTATGTGGATGTATGGAATGGATGTTTGTAATTTGCGCCAGAACGACTAAATGAAATTGGGTGATTTTTGGCACAGGCGAGGATTATCAGCTGGGTTAGCACATTATTACAGATAAAACCTCGATTCGAAAAATCGAAGTACAGTGATTAGTCACACCACGAGCTTTACGGTGAAGGAAAACATCGATGTATCCTTTGATATAGGGTTAATTCTCATTAGATATGATTATTTTGTAGCGGTGTCGTTCGATTACTGAATCTCACGTGTAATTTAAAACCGCGATCTATAATCAAATTAGCCCAATTAGATTCTCAAGTCTCGTTGTACGGAACACCTCAGAGCCCAGAATAATTAATGTTCAAGTTGGCTCATTAATTAATTGGGCGTCTGACGGGCCGCGTGCTTTTTACGACACCAATAAAGTTATCTTGCGTTACACTGCCGGGTCTTCACCCCCAAACTCACTGAACCACTTTAAATTTATCATGAAAATAAAAATTTACCCAAATTACCTGTATATTAAAATGTTTACGTTAATTAGCAACGCTCGACATTAAAAAAGTTCGAACAAATTAAATCATAATTAGTAGTTTTTTACAACAACATGCCATTATAAATATACAATCTATAAATAAACCTTTACAGCCTACAATTTGGATAGAACAACTATTAAGGAGGTGAGCGGCTCATGCATGACGTGAAGAAGTTAATACCTAGGTGTATTTGACGTCTCTGAGAAATAAGAACAAGCACTCTGTCACGTCACGTTGACAGATTGGTTGAAGACCCTGCAAATGTGAAAAGATTATTAGCTTCAAGCCAAGAGTCCCATCGCAGCTTCATGTATTATTACAATTGCAGTACGGAATTGATATTAAATGCAATAATAGCAGGAATTGATGTAAAAACAATCGAGGCTTCTCGTGCTCCAGAAACGGTGATAAAATCGCTTTCGGTCATGTTAGCACCTAAATATGTCTGCAGCAAAAAGAGTGTACCTAGCACACACCACTTCCTACCCCTTCGGGGACCTTTTGAGGGAAGGTGTGAAGATACATGTGCCTACATTTCATTTAAAATAACAATGAACAGTACTGCGAAATAGAAGTAAAACTAAATACAAATACATATTTGACGCAAATCAGCATCTCTCAGTCACGTGTGAAGAGTAGTGTTGCTTTAGACAGCAGCACTGAGTTTGAGTGAGATATTCACTTATCTATAAGCACGATTCGAGAGAGAGGTCTCGCCAAAAATTACAATTTAATACCTGTCTGAATTGCTTCGTACTGGTTTCTTCTCAGTGATTTCTTTCACCGGAAAGCAAAGTCGTTAAATATTACTGAGCTGCCTCAAAGACTACTTATTGAAGATTGCACTTGCAATCTTTGAGAATCTTCCAGGTGAATAGCTACTTAAGCTCACCTCGGCTGTCGTAAAACAAATTAATTAACGAAATAAATGCAGTTCAATACACTTAAGAAAGAAAACCGTACGGTGCGTTCATCTTATTCTTACAAGTCTACAACGTCTACTAATAATATTACTAGATTATTTTTATAATTATTTTTTTTACAAACATCAGAGGTAATCTCATTTTTTAAACATGTTCGTTACTCAAGAACGGCTCTATGGAATTGAATGAAATTTGCCAGCGAGATAGATTATCAGGCGGATTAACATATAGGGTATGAACTCAAGAATCTAACAATAAAATAAAATTAAGCGGGGGTACAACTGTTGGGCTCAGCTATCGGTGACCCTTCGATATGATACGCCATATAGGTGCCTTAGCAGTGGCACATGAACTCCCATCGACTATAACGAAATTAATTTGTTACCGACAATAATCAGTATTCCAAAATGTCATCAACTTCAGTAGTACACATTTAAAGGTTATGTTATAAGTATATGCTTCTATTGGTGTCAAGCGTAAACTGCAATGATTTGTTTTCAGTTTCATCAAGCAATAAAGTGTACGAAAATACAAAGTTACTGCAAGCCCGTCCACTGCATTGTAATTCAAGTTGTGGGCTTGTTCGTCTGCTGATGCGAGCTTGTGTAGCGCTGTTTTAATTGAGTTTTCTTCCCTTCACACCTTTGTGTCGACAAGTAGTGTTATGCTCAAACGAATGATGTACGAGCTACATGGATGTGCCACAATGGCTATAAAATTAACGCCTAACGAGAATTTAAATAAAAAATGGAATAAAACGCAATTTAATCCGTCCATTCGAATGATTCCTTGCTTTTATGCTTCCCCATGGGATCCCCAAATGGGTAGGCTGAGAGACCATTTTAGGTAGTAGGTAGGTATGTGGTCTGTCCGATGACTTTACCATAAAGAGAGCTCCATACATCAGAAAATTAAGCCTTATGTGACATTGTGTTTGTAAGACAATTCCTTTAGCACGATTTTGCAACATGCTGCTTGGATATGGACACTTGCACCAGATACACTTCTCGTGCGGTACCAACCTTGTAAATACCTACTTCTTGAAGAGCGTTATGAATGTGAAGATTCGTTCGTCTTCCGTTTATTAGAAGGTTGGAAAGATACCATCCAAATAAAACGAAGAAGATCTTAAACTAAACATTAAAAGCTAATTAGCCGTGAACTGTACTGAAACATCGCAACTCGACCGAATACTTTACTTTCTAATTCAAACATTATCAAAAGCGCTCTCGGTATTATTTTTCCTACGGCGCGTTCGGTTAAGCTCGTTGTCGCCTCATTTAATCGCCGCATTAAATGCAAAGTGCATCTCTTACATGTAGAATAGACTCGGCAGGTATTTAAATTTTCGCCTTTCCTCGTAATTCGCCGAGCAGACAAAGGCTTTCAAAGGAAACGCTGTTAATGTTACCCCGATACATCTCACCTTGCACACCTGCTCGTGTACCATCATTTACGCTTGTTTTCACTTAATTGTTTTGTGTAATAAGAGAGTGGTTTGTTTTATATTTGTATTGATGATATATTTTTTGACGTAGTTTTTGAGTGTTCTATGTAACTTGACACGAGTCCTTCACTACGTCGTCTTTTATTCAACTGCATTAATTAGACTAGAAGATGGTATCTTACTTGTTTCTTTATATCACCGAAGTGGTAAACAAGGAGACGTACTTGATGGTAAACGGTTACCGTTGCCTATGGATGCGTGTGTTGCTTGCTTCGATGTGAGATTTATGAAGTATAAACTCATCTTTAAGAGACTTTTTTGTTTCTCTTTATTAATACCGATCCACAGACAGGAGGATCCCACCCGAACAGTTGGATTTCACAAAAGGCACAGATCGATCGTTTGAACCGCAATTAAGGCTTTGCGGAGAAGAAAAACGGTAAAAATTGCGATCCAAATAGACATACGAAATAGCGGCGAAGAGTCAACAAACGAATTTCCGACACGTCAAAGTAAATCTCTGGCCGACAATACGAATGGCAATAAAATCCGTCGCTAGCAGTTGAGCCAGCGATTGGTAAGCCATCGCCCCTACTACGGATACGTGTATTTGATGAGCTAATTTAGAAACGAGTTGAACGTTTGGTTTTACGTCGTGTTTAGGGTGTTTATGTCTACGACACAGTGTGTTGTGAACTGCATGCATATATATTCGATAAATACATTTTCAAAAATACATAAAGATATAAAATGCCAGTTGTTATTGAGCATGTATGAAGAGACTGATGAATGTGGACGAAGCGAAAGAGGTATGTAAGTCTAGGGAGAACTGGCGCTCTATACTCTCTGCCTACCCCGTTAGGGACTTGGCGTGATGATATGTGTGTGTGTGTTATTGAGAATGTTGCTAGATGAAACATTTTGGTGATTAAGCCGATTTAGATGTTAACTTCATAATTTCAAACTCGTTCTTAAAATACACCTCTAGAACTTTCGACTTAATTTTGCGAATCTATGGTAGGGCCGGTGTCGTAAGCTGTGCAAAAAGGTCTACTTTTCGCAGTTTTAGAGAGATCCAGTAAAACGGTGTAATTTGAGATAAGCGACGGCTTAGCCGCACTCGCGCTGGACACGAGCACAGATAGTAATCAGCCAATAAGGGGTGCCACAGATAATGCGGACTATGAAAAAACTCAGCTTTTTGAGATAGCATTTCGTAGTGCAAGGATGCCGGATGGTATCAGGATGTGTTGAACAAGATTCAAGATACCACACGGAATATATTGTTACCGCAAGATAAATAACACCACAACTATAAGCGGCGACAGCAAACAAATTATAAATATTTAAGAACCATCTAGAAAGAACTGGCACTCTACTTTCTCTGCCTTTGAGGGACTTTGCGTGATGATATGATGACGATGAAGAATCGAGGCAGGTTTTATAATTGCCAATGAGTTCTTCTGAACAAGTAGATATTTATCACACCAGCTTTACTATGGATGAAAACATTTTGTGTTTTGCTTGGTTTTGGGAGGCTGGCGAGACTTCCCAGCGCGTGCCTCGCGGGCATTAATTGAACTTCGTCGCAGGCACTTAATTTTCAATGGCACCCAGGACTGCGCCGCCAGGTGGACGCTTTGTGCGCTCTTGTTTGCTAAACTCCTCGTATTTATTTTAGATTCTATTGTGCTCCGCTCTGAAGCTTTGTCGTGAAATAGCCCTCTTGCTTTGTTAATTTTATTAATACGTGAAACATTCATATCTAGCGACCGCACGGCAGAATTAATGAGTTTTATTGTTAAGCAGAGAGTAACGCGCCGAAATGAGGCGCGCCCTCTGCGTGAGTGTGTACATCCGCGCGGCGCGGATTACCAGGATTTTCACGTTTTAATTTATGCACCTTATTTTATGATCATACATGTACGGCGGGAATGTTACGTGCCGAGATTTGGAGCACCTGCTGTTTAGATTGTAACTCAAATTAAGCAATTATTTAAATAAAACAGTTACAACCCTTCCCGTCTCTGAGTGGCGCAAAAATGGGGCGATGCAAATAATCCCCTTTATCCGGCAATCTTAGCGACTTCAAAAGATGGAAACACGTAGGAAATATTCACGTTGATCTCGTAGAGTCGGTCCGCACCTAAATAACTGGGCATTCCGACATTTTGGATCTACAAAAGAATTTAATAATATTATAAGGCTAGGGCGGGTGCCGCCCCCGCAACGCCCGCCCGCCCTCGGCCGGTAAGCTTATTAACGCGGTGGGAGCCAGAGTGCGGCCGCCAAGAACATATTTGCTTTGTCGAATGTCAACCGGCCGCGGCCGCTGCCGCCGCCCTCGCACTGTCAATATAAGGAGTTTGTCCCCGCTTAAACATTCAACAGCTCGCAATGTTTAGCGACGGCGCAAATTAAAATAGGCTTTATACGAAATCTAATTTACAAAGTAGAACCGAGTGGTTCGTTTGAAGAGCGCGTACCTCAATAGGCAGATGTTTGTATTGGAAATGGAATTAATTCTGCTCTTAATTCGAATACAATAATTTTAACTGGTGTTTGACAACCCTTGTAAATTAATGTAGGCACACGTTTAGAACAATTATTTCTGTTGCTGTAAAAAATATAACAATAATTTTAGAAAGACAAAATCCTGTGGTTGTTATGGAAGGTAAAACTAAGACAGCTTTTATTTTCTTTTGCTTAAAGAAAACAGGACCTAAAATAGCCGTCGAGTCGTACAAAGTAGTCAAGAAGGCGGCCGCTTCCGGGGCGGCGGCCGAAGGCTTCATAGGTTACACGGAAAAAACATACTCCTTGATATAAGAAGAAGATTCTAAGTGAGTGATCGAGATTCGCATTCGTGTATCATAAAAAAAATTATACCTTAGAATGGAATAATTCCACACAAATTGACGTAGCCCGAATCTAAGCAAAGCCAAAGATATACAAACTTATATAGGTAGATGGACATTTTTGAGGTTACATAAAACTAGATAACTTTATACATATGTACTTAAATAGATATGTGAATATTACAGGTTAAATAGAACATCCAAGACAAGGAACAAATACTCGTGTTGATCACACAAATACCTGGCCTCGACGGGATTCGAGCCCGCAACGTCAAGTTCGCAGCCCAGAGCCTAGTTTTCTTTGCACGTCCAAACGGCTATTTTCTCTTCTACTTGTTTTGTTTAACTCATGCTCTGCCTGCACCTTCTCCGCTATCCCTCTATCTTTTCTTGCTGTATGATTTTTAAATGCCCATCGTGACTTTTAACTAGTAATTTTTTTCCCTTTTTTGTGTTCATTCATATAACGAAAAAGTTCTTTCTCCATCTTTAAGTTCCCTATATGGGCAGGCATACAAAATACATACATATTCGTAGTCGTAAATAATTAATATATACATACATTAATTAATATTAGATCATACTGTAAATATTTGACTGTTCGAAAATAAACCCGTACTTCAAAGTTTGCAACTAGCTTACATTAAATGAAACTATATTAAAGATTCAAAGAGGGTTCGTTAAGTTACACCTAACCGCAGGTGGAGTGCCCAGGAGCCTTTACTAGCACCTTGAATAAGTCAGAAGGACGTAAACTGTATACACTTTCCCACTGGATGTGGCAGCAATACTTTCATCATAGAAGCATAGCCGTGGTGCCGATTAGATTGTACCTGTACCAATAAGTTTTGTCAGGACGTAAGGTCAGTGACGTCACACCCCGAGCTTAGCGAGGAAATACTATCTAGTAAATAATTTTAAAGATAGGGGAAGTTGAGATGGCGATAGATTCACCGTCTGTCACATTGCCACCTGAATATAATACGGGCGGAATATGGATGCTACCTTGGCTCACATTTGGGGATGACAGGGATGGGGATTTCTATAAGGGTCCCAAAGGTAGGATGAGGTGCATCGACACCCTCTTTTAGCCGAAGATATATTAAAATGCCAAGGTGACAGACGTTAAATAATGTTGTATATTATATATATATATATATATATATATCCTCAAGCCTTCCCCCAAGGGTCCCCGAAGCGGTAGGCAGAGGTGTATAGGAAATACCCACACACCCACTTTCCGCCAGAGGTATATTAGGTGCCAACGTGACAGATGGCGAATCCATCGCCGTTACTCAAGCACGACTATACATACGCCTTTGAATTTCTTCTCAGACGTACGTATGCAGGTTTACTATATGATGTTTTCCTTCACCATCAAGCTCGTGGTGTGACTAAACATTACTTATCAGAAAAACTCATTGGTACAATCGGGATTCGAACTTACGATCTTTGTGTCGCAGGCAACTGCTCGAACAACTTGGCCACCACAGCTAGGCATATTGTAGATAGCGTGCTTATAATCAATATATAAAATAACAAATAAATGTTTGTATTGCATTTCCCTTTCCAGTTCTACAATTATCTGTGATACGAATGTTGTAGGCATAACATTGCATTTCGTATGTTAAAGGAACACGAGTTGTTTTGATGGATAGCAAATTTTATTAGGAAACATTTTAGTACCTCGTCATTCGGAAAGAGCATGGCTAGAGCACCTTGTGGCCAACTACAGACTTATTATGCATACAGTATGAAAGTGAAGTATTTATAAGTGTATGGCATTTGAGTCTATTAGAACATTGAACCATCTGTACGTCGATATCCTTATTTACACTATAAATTCGAAAGTGATTATGATTATGACGTTTCTACCTCTTAATTATTATAATATATCCTCACGCCTCCCACTAGGGTCCCCGAAGTGGTACGCAGAGGTGTATAGGTAGTACCCACACACCCACTTTCCGCCAGAGACATATTTTAGGTTCTAACGTGACAGATGGTGAATCATTGCCGTTGAAAAAGACATATGGATGAATTAAATTAAATGTAGATCACGAGGAATCGAAATATACAAATGAAACTAAAGACTGGGCCCCTGCCATGAATCAACTTCTGCTTGAAGTATACAAACATCCCAAAAATACAACATTACACGAGCGAAGATTAAAGAAGATCCCGACTAAACTACCTCGTTTTTTTTTATTTGGTAGGTCCAGGCTTATTTCGGGGAAGGATTTTGAAGTTTCGAAAGGACGTTCTTTCGAAACTTCACAATTATTGCTACTCAGACAAAATAGCAGGAAGTAAGATAGCTAGCTGACTGATGTAATTACAGTAACTGTGAAATATTAAGAACTTTCAAATTTCAGGTAGAATTCCAAATATTGAATGTTGAAAACTACGTGTACAAGCCAAGCGCTGGTCCGTTCATGGCTAATAGGTTTATCTGACCGCAAACCGCGGTCCGCTCAAAGGACCTTCGCAAAAAGCCACCCTTTGACTACGTCTTCAAATATTTGCGTCGAACGCCACAACCGCGCATTATTTTCAGTATAAACACTCATAATCCGCCCATGAAACGCTCCCGAGGTTAGGTCAAAGCTGATTTTGTTTAAGGTAAATACGACGAATACTCGATTAAAATTCTTGCTTCTAAATTCCTTTTCAACGTTACAACCTCAACGTTATATATATATATATACTAATATTCACCTACGTTACTTAGGTTTATAGTAGTGGGTACATGCAAGTCAAGTGTTGACAGCCGTAATTGCATTAATCAGATGTAAGAAGCCGCACGTATGTTCACGCTAATCGAAATGCCACTAATTAAACTTGCACGTGTACAGTCGCGAGCAGATATTTGCCTGACGGTGGATTTAATATTGATGGGACGTCGCTTCCACGGCCGATTGAGACGTAGTCATTCGATTGTACCTGCTACCTGTGTGCGCTTGTAGCCAGGTACTAACTGTCAATATCAAAGGGAATAAATAAGATTTATTCAAATTAATGGAAGGTGGGGGAATATTTATTAAAACATTTAAAATAGTATCTATAAAATTTAAGCCGTTTTCACCGCTTTCGCAAAAATGTCTATCATGAGCAAAAATTACGAGAAACATGCCCGGAGTTTTTATCTAAAAATAAACATAAATATTTTTTTATGCTTGACTATCATTTATGTCTTATCAAACTCAGTTTCCCGAATGCGAAAGCGAGCGTAATATTTATCTTCCACTTTAAAATCAAAACAAAACTGTTACTATTAGAGAATTGTTATTTGAAATGTATTAAAATAAGCTGAGTGACGGATCCCGTAAACTACCAGCATACCCTTCAGTCAAATGTACATCTTGTCTTGCCACCTTTCATAAATATCAAAGCAGGCCTCGCGAAAACAATTTCTTGGGTTCCAGTGGTGGCGTTCACACGTCGCTCCGCCGCGGCGCCGCCGGTGGCTAACACAATTTTATTCGAGCATAAAAAACGAGCTCATCATGCAAACGCCAAAGTTGTAGGACGTGGCTTCTCCCGCGGTAAAACAATTTATCTGCATCGACGGAATTACGAGCGGTGCGCCGTGAATAAAATATGTCGCCGGCTGTCACTCGAACGAAGACGTTGTCTGTGAGCCCTCGAGAACTGGCCAGGGCTGATACTGGCCCCAGCTCTTCTTTCATTAGTTATTTGAAGCGCATATCATATGTTTTTATTGTATTAAATATATAGCAGGTAATACTTTCATCGATAAATACATACATACATACCATCACGCCGAGTCCGTCACGGGGTAGGCAGAGAGAGCAGAGCTCCAATTCTCTCCAGACTTAGATTCCACTCTCGCTTCGTTAATATATATTATGTTACTTTTATTATGTCATACACTGTACTTTTTATATTATGAATACTTATGCTTATTGTTAAATATTTAAAGAAGCTTTCGGTATAAAAACGGAAAGCCCAAATATTTTTTTTGCGTTCTTTTAGGTGGTAGCCCTGTGCGCAAATTTGACGAGCCAACAGCGACGTACGGCAGAGCTCCTGGAATTAGGTCCCGACTCCCGGCGAGGAGAATGTATCTGTATTTTTGCACATAAGTTATTCGCCGACAATGATGGGTGTCCGTCATGCGGCGCGCCGTCAAGTCCCAGAGCCCCTTTGGGCAGGAATTGAACAAGTATTAGGGGTTGTATTATTTGTGCAGTAAATTGCTGGAATGGTGGAAGTGGTACTGGACTAATAGTGAGACATAATTAACATTAATACCGAAGTTCGGTTTTACGAATTTCTATATGAAATGTATCTGAACATTTAAATATTTTAAAATTGTTTTTATGTTGTCATTGTTAGTTAGCCAATACATGGTGAATTATAAAAAAGTTATAGGTACCTTCTTTTTTTTTTGATGTGCATGAGAGTCTATCTTAACTATTATCAGTTTTTCCCGCGGTTTCGCTCCCGTTAATGTAAATTTGTCAATCTACTTATAAGTTGCAGTACCCTCTTTTTATCCGAGTGAACGGTACACAATAGTCAAACAAGGAAAATTCTCATACCTTCCCATAAGGTTTCCCGAAGGGGTAGGTAGAGGGGTATAGGTAGTACCCACACATCCACTTTCCGCCATATATTTTAAGTGCCAACGTGACAGGACAAAGGAAAACACTCACATTTTTTCACAATCATAATTATGATTAATAGTAAGTAGTACATAATTTCATAAGTTAAATCCTGTATATACCAACACTAACGATGTGATCCGAAATAAAAAATATTCTATTCTATTCTATTAATACCTGCATACACCGCGATAAAACTATATTATTTACATACATTACAAGATATGACACATGTTAGGCCAACCTTCCCGAGGCATTTCAACAAACTCAGTCGAACAGCCGCTCTGTCGGAAGTGAAATCATAAAAATTCCACGTTAAATGTGACAAGTGTATTTTCCGCGCGATTGGTTCGCGAGTGGAATGTCGATCGCACTGCTTAGCATTCCGCTGGGGTGACGGCGGGATAGAGGCATCGAGTGCCTCGTTACCCTATTATCGCGCTTCCCACCAATGGATGTTTTAAACATACCAAAATATGATTTCGTTTAGGCTTATTCTTCTTTGAAGACTCTCATTTCAACTAAAAGTGCGCATAGGTAGGTATGATTTCGGTAAGAAATTTTATAAACAGTCCATCGTATTTCTTACTTTCTTCTCAGATTTAAAAGTTTTGTTAGTTTAGTTTAAGTTACTGATGAAGCTCTCTCCGTTTATTGCCTATAGCGGTCAGTCCCTGCTTCACACGGATGGAAATAAGTTTATTTTAAAAAGAAAAGATAGCCTGTGTCACACAGGGTGAATGTAGCTTTCCAATGGTGAAAGAATTTTTCAAATCGGTCCAGTAGTTTCGGAGCCTATTCAATACAAACAAACAATAAAGACTTTCCTCTTTATAATATTAGTATAGATTCTTCTAATTTTATAGTTGCGAATGCTTTTGAAGATGTTGGTTACCCTTTGAGGCAAAAGCCACAGAACGGAGTGGGATGAATTTCGGCACAGACATCGATTAATAGCTGAACTAACACAATACATATATGTCGTGACACTGAAAAATCTTGACCAAATTAAATATTACGCGAACAAAGACACAGCTACAGCGGAAGGTACTAGCTACAACTGACTTTAAAAAATTCAGGAGGCAAGTTCCTTCGAGGGAACGATTTATTTTTGTTATTGAGAAGTTACTATTTTATTAGGAAGCACAATAAATAACGGTTTGAGCGCAGAAGCGTGTGTGCAAACGCACATGAATTCTCTCCTTGCCCTTGGCCCAAAACCCGGAGGAACGGAGTCCGCTAGGTTCAGATGCTGCGACTGACTTCGTCTATCTATTACGATATATAAGTATATTATACTACTAATACTATTATAATATATCCTCACGCCTTCCCACAATGGTCCCCGAAGGGGTAGGCAGAGGTGTATAGGTAATACCCACACACCCACTTTCCGCCAGAGGTATATTAGGTGCCAACGTGACAGATGGCGAGTCCATCGCCGTTACTCAAGCACGACTATACATACGTCTTTGAATTTCTTCTCAGACGTATGCAGGTTTCCTCTCGATGTTATCTTTCACCGTAAAGCTCGTGGTGTGACTAATCACTGTACTTAAGTTCAGAAAAACTCATTGGTAGAGTCGGGATTCGAACTTGCGACCTTTACGTCGCAGGCAACTGCTCGAACCACTCGGCCACCACGGCTATTATAAACTATTATAGACTAGTATATTAAGATTTAAGGTTCCCTTCTTGGACCGGTCTTCCGGTCTTGTACTTATTCCCCTCAGCCTTTGATGAAACATTCAGGATCCATATACTGCTGAAGTGAAGGCGCTGACTACATGGCGCAGACCCCAAATGGATCGTGCCTGTACTACATACATACATACATATCATCACGCCAAGTCCCTAACGGGGTAGGCAGAGAGTATAGAGCGCCAGTTCTCTCTAGACTTACATACTTCTTTCGCTTCGTCCGCATTCATCAGTCTCTTCATACATGCTCGTCGGTTTCGAGTACTCTTAACGTTCCCGTCCTTGAGAGTACGATCAATTTGATCCAGGTAGTTGGAACGTGGCCTTCCTCTGCCTCTTCTTGCACACACTTTTGCTTTGTATATCTGTTTCGTCAATCTTTCTTCACTCATCCTTTCTATGTTTCTTTCTAAGTGAAGGCGCTTCTACCCTACTGACTATATGGCGCAGACCCCAAATGGATCGTGCCTATACTAGTACGTAGGTAAATTGATTATAAAATATTTTTTTTAAAACAATAGAAACTAGCAATGATTTATTTTCCGTTGAACGATTTTCCAGTTAATATATTTTATCAATAGTCTGTGAATGGCGCGTGGAGGCACCTTATTACAACAGTTGAATATTGATAGAATAAATATTGGAGTTTGGATGTGACCGAAAGCCAGCGAGCGACAATTTACCGGAGTAGCTAGCTACTTACTGTGTTGGCATTTCAGTTAACTTTCCCCGTAGAATTACTTGCTAGTCTACATCATCATCTATATCAAAAGACACCTACAAAATAAACATATGCAAACAATTTCTGTACCCAATGAATACGTTACTTAATATATGTTCACCCTTTCCCACAACAGTCTCTGAAGAGACAGGCAGAGATGAGTAGGTAGTACTGACACACCAACGTGACCGATGGCAAGCCCATCGCCGTTACTCAATCACGACTATACAAACGTATTTTTTTCAAATTTCTTCGCAAAACAAAAAACACAGACAATATTCAAAAATGCTTTTTCATATATACATGTGTTTCCACTAGGGGCCTCGAAAGAGGTACCTACTGTCTCTAAAATCTACTTCTTATGAAACCCTCCTTACACCGGAGATATATTTGGGTGCTAGCGTGACAGATGGCGAGTTTGCCATCTGTCAGGACTTTGCATTACTCGATAAATTACAATAGGTACTCAAGTTAAATAAAATACAGTCCACCGAAATTTTAAATTATAATAATATTATAATAAATTACAATAAGGCAAAAAAAGTACGTTAAGGTAAGGTAACTCTTTTTAAAAAGCTTAATATATATAAATTACGCGTCACGTCGTTTATCCACGATGGAATCCTAAACTAGCCGATTTTAATTAAATTTGCACACCTTGTGCAGTTTGATCCAATTTGAAAGATGGGATAGCTTACATCTCAATTTATAGCCACAATATTATTTTATTACAAATTATTTGTCTATTATTTGCCAGTCACAGTTATCTGTTGTTAATTACGATTCTAACAGATGGCGATTTTAATTGACTGTATCGAGTAAGTTATGTATTTATTTATTTACAATGTAATATAACAAGAAGCTTAGCCACAGCAACGCGTGGCTGGGTCTGCTAGTATATCTTACTAATATTATAAATGTGAATGTAAGTTTGTTTGTTACGCTTTCACGTAAAAACTACTTAAGAGATCACTATAAAACTTTGTACACATATTCCTGGAGGTATTAGAAGTAACATAGGATACTTGTTATTGAAAAAAAAAATTTTACGAAAGATAAAAAAGCCGTCCACGCCGACGAAGTCGCGGGCACAGCTAGTATAATATAAATTCATTTAATATGGTCTTCGTACAATATCCGTCTAAATGAAAACCTCACACGATAGACAAACACACCTTAAGTCTATAAAGCTCCTAGAGTCAACGATAGCTTCGGTTTCACGAGTAAATGTTGTATTATACCAAATTCAGGCGGATATTTGAAGAGTGGCTGTTTGCTCGGTCCCTTCCTCTCTTGGAAACCAAAGCGAACGGTTATTCAATAGTTGGTAGAGAAGCTGCCGGACTGTCACCCGAGAACGGACTTCAGTAAATTCTGCGCTCCCGGCTACGATCATTAGACTTTAATTTTACGCTTCCTTAGTCGCTTGCAACGCAAATATTGTAAGTTAGAACAACGTATGTACCAAATATTTTTTACTGAAGTTATCTAATCACATCTAGACTTTTACAATGCAGGGAAATACAAGAGAAAACCTGCAAACGTTTGAAAATAAATTTGTACACGTATATTTAGGTCGTAGGGGACCTATATCACGTTGACATCTATATATATACCTACAGTAGAACGATCCTCTTTCCTAGAACTCTTTTGCTTCATCCATTTTCTTTTCATTCCATCCAAATATTTTTGTTGGTCGCGAACTTTCTTCCTTTGATTGTTCGATCGGTTTGATGAACATAGGTAGTTGGTCTTGCACCCCTTCTTCCTCCAAAGATTCGTATTCGATATCCGTTTTGCCAACCATCCATGTATCATACGATAGATATATATTTTATTATTAAACATATAGTTGTTGTCATTAGTTATAGGGATTACATTATAACATTAAATTCTCACTAGCCTTGATCTCAAAACATTTTAAATTTTAATGGTATAAATGTTATCATAATTTTAAGTAAATTTAATTATTTGAAGTATGTATTAATTTAAGGAATAAGAAAATTATTGTGTTGCTACGCCCATCAGGGTATATTGTCAGTTTATAAAAATTTTAAGCTGTTGCAAAATATTAAATAAATAAATAAATCATCTTTGCCACATGCCCGTGATGATTATATAATTTTACAGTAAAATGTTCTTCCTATGTTCCTCGTAGGTATATCTACAGTAGTCTAAGGTAGTTTTTAGTACTTGCTTTGCTGCCAACTTCGGGGCGAAGACGAATCGGAGCATTGATAGCAAATGCTATCAACCAAATATGACTTAGGTATGTTCCCTAGGTTTAATTTACAATAACAACAATTGGCAGTATTTAAAAAAGACAGTTGAATAACTACTTACAAATAAAATATTTGACTCAAATCGGTAACCCGCGGCGACTTGCCAAGAAGACTAGCAGCATTGCTACACTGGATAAACATATATATTTATATAATAGGATAATAGGATAAATATTCTTATTCTCTGAGCAAGATATGTTCCAGCTATTGGAGTGTATCGTCGATTAATGTTGAAAATTATTGCATGAGAGTTAGAATCGCAAGTAACGGCTTAAGAGAGTTAGGTTGATTTATATTATCAGCTAAACGGTGAGATAATTAGGTACATTTTGGTAACGATCGTAGTCATATTAGAATAATTTTTTTTTTGGTGACAACTCAATATCACACAAAGGCTATTTATCAGGTACCCATTCACTTGAAAACAAATCGCCATCCGCCGAATTCGGCGCGTACTATGTCTGTTAAACAAAGGAAATAAACGATTCGGATTTCGAGCTTAGTATGAATTCACGGCAGGAAATTGGTATATTATCAGCAATTTAGTACGAGGGTCGCTAATCGTCCATGCAGCAGCCAATTCTGTCGTGTATGATCCGCCGGCGGGCGCTTTTGTGCCTTGTACTCGATTCTAATTGAAACTATTTTGGACGCAGGACAATGCAGCATTGTCCGCGTGTCCAGCGGTGTTTGCCGCCTTTATTAATTCAGGTGGGCGTGGCTGTATGGGCGGCGCGGGAGAGGCGTGGCGACGACCCGCCCAGCGCCGTGACTCGTGACTCGCGCCGCGCCGAGCCGTTCAGTCGCTCTGTTGACGCGACGTCTACCGCTCTTCTTTACGCGGATAATCGCGTAACTTTCCTATATACGATCCTAGACGCCGAACTTTAAATAAGCTCGATAAATATTACAAAATAACTCTGATTGTGGTGTGAAGTTGTGTGACGGAGGGCGAGCGTGCCACGTGCTTCTTACAGTTGCCGCACGACCCCACACTCACGCCAAGTAAGTTTACTTATTGTTAAAACCTGTCATAGTTTTGTCAGGAAATTAAAGTGTTGAACAAGTAAAAATATTCGTCACTTTCCCAAATAGCGATTTACGATTATATTTACTAAGTAGAATATATTTATAATATATTTACGTAAATCGTCAGGAATTAACATTTTCATTAATATATATTCTTTCTGAAATATTTGGCGATATGTTAGTTTAATTATTATGAAAACGAATACTCAAACTGTTACATTTTTTATTGGTTATCTCTGAGCGTTTTTAATTAAATTGTCTCTATTTGGGCAAACTTAAATATTTTTATTGTTGGCTTGTTTATATAATTGAGCCGTGGTGGCCGAGTGGTTCGAGCAGTTGCCTGTGACGCAAAGGTCGCAAGTTCGATTCCCGACTGTACCAATGAGTTTTTCTAAACTTAAGTACAGTGATTAGTCACACCACGAGCTTTACGGGGAAGGAAAACATCGAGAGGAAACCTGCATATGTCTGAGAAGAAATTCAAAGGCGTATGTATAGTCGTGCTTGAGTAACGGCGATGGACTCGCCATCTGTCACGTTGGCACCAAATATACCTCTGGCGGAAAGTGGGTGTGTGGGTATTACCTATACAACTCTGCCTACCCCTTGTGGGAAGGCGTGAGGATACAATAATAATAATAATAATAATAAATATTTGTTTTCCTAAACGAATTGTTTAAGTTTATATGCAATTTCATACTGAATCTAACAAGAAGTATATTTGATGGATTGATATTAATATCACTTAAAACTTATGTCTAGGACAGTTATTTTGACATCATATTATTTGTTGTCGCCACTTTTCTAAAAAAAATTAGGTAATTATTAAAAAATAAAATTTTAAACTCAGTAAGTAATGAGATATGATGGATCACTTGATTTTTTTAACGTTGTTCGTGTGTTTTAAATGGTAGATTAATTCTTATATATATGTATACCTACCGTAAAACTACTAAATAGTGTAAAAATGAATATTGAAAATTTAAAATTTAAAAATTAAAAACTTGAAAATTTTACATGTCATCATCACACCGACTCACGTGGTAAGCTGATGGAATATTATATTTACCTATTATTCAATATGAGTAAATATTGAATAATAGATAGAAGTCAGTCTAAACAGTGGTAGACAACTTATATATATACCTCACTCACAGTTAAAGTAAATTCTATCAATCTCAGAGAAAATGATTTCCGTTTGATAAAAGAAATTATGGGAAAAACAACTCAAGGATGGTAGCGTCAAGACTACTAAATCTAATACTAATAAAACTACTAAATGAAAAAACTGTTAAATGTGAATGATCCGCAAGGTCTGTAAGGTCTGTAAGTCTGGAGAGATCTGGTGCTTTAATCTCCCTGCCTACCCCGTGGCGGCGCGGAGGATGTGTAAAAAAGACCTATTATTCAAAATTACCTCAGCGAAGCTGAGCAAAGCGAAGCCTCTAATTCACAGCCACATTTGACGGTCTGCCTCAGTGGCCTAAGTGCGAAGCTGAAGGTCGCGTGTGCGAGCTGATGCGTGATCTGGGGGAGGAATATTTGTGTGGCATGAATAATTATATATCTATATATATATATGGGAGATCCCATTTTTGAACTGACTCATCACGAAATCTCAGGAACTATAAGGCCAATTGACTTGAAATTTGGTAGGAGTATTCCTTACACGCTGTAGAGGTCAGCTAAGATTTAGGGTTATTTAAGGTCAGGTCAGCGGATTTTGTGAAACTCAACTTTTTTTTTAAAACACGTTTTTCACACGGGCGAAGCTGGGCGGGACAGCTAGTATATGTATATAGCAGTAGTACCAACATACCCATTTTCCGCCGGAGATATATTTTAGGTGCCAACGTGACAGATGGCGATTCCATCGCCGCTACTCAAGCACGATTATAATTTTGTTGTGTTTCTTTGATTGAACAGTTTTTGAATTTTTCTTAAACGTATGCAGGTTTCTCTCGATGTTTTCCTTCACCGTAGAGTTCACGCTGTGACTAATTACCGTACTTAAGTTGAGAAAAATCCTCATTGGTACAGTCGGGATTCGAACTTGCAATGTTTGAGTTGCAGGCAACTAATCGAACCACTCAGCCACCACGGCTCTCATTGTTGAATGTTTTTGAATGATTGTGATTATTACTGCTCACTTATTCAATTAAGAACTTGTACAAAATATGTATTTACGATGTGAAATTATAGCAAATACGTTAATAAATTATTAAAGAAATTATAGTAAAAACGTAAATAAGCATTATGTCTAGACACTAATAGTTTTGTACTTTTAAAACGCAACTTATTTGTTCTGCAATTGATGAAATCTGTATACGTAATATACACCCAAATAATAAATACAACCTCCTCATATTGTTAGGCCGTCGGTACAATTACATAAATCTGTAAAAATTTCTTCTGAATTTTCAAATAGGTTTCGAAATAATTCTTTCATTCTATTGAAATATTATGTTACCTGAATATTGCGAGATAATGCATGTGCCGAGCCGCATAATACGTAAGTAGGTATAATGCGGCTCGTAGATAACTAATAATAATAATAATATATAATATATCCTCACGCCTTCCGTGTGTATACGTGTGTACGTGTATAGGTAATACCCACACACCCACTTTCCGCCAGAGTAACTAAGTATAGGATATCAACAATCGTAACATTGCCAAATCCAGTCCCAGTACCGGTTCAAACAAATCAGCCGTCATCGTTTCAGGAGACCGTTTTTCCATTGCCAGATAAAAATTTCCGCCCGCCCAAACCGTGTAGCGGCCCCTCCGCGCCCCGCTCAGTTCAAATCATCGCTGACAATGTCGATTCCGTTTTATTGGCCCGAGATCTTTTTATGGCAATTGGTGAGGATCGTTTTTACGTTTCGATTGGGGTGCTTTGTGCTCTCGCGGTTTTCTTTTCCCGGATTTTTGTCAAGTTTGCGGTGAAAGTGAATTTTGATTCGATGGCTTAATGCCAGACTCAATTTATTGTTGTTTTAGTTCGAACACTTTTATCCCTTCATTCATTCATCTTCAGAAAGTGTTAATTAACAAAAAATTATGTACACCTATATTTTTACGAACTAATTTTAGGTATAAGGACGAAGTTATCGACGGAAATGGTACGGTGTATATATATATATATATAATATCCTCACGCCTACTCCCAAGGGTCCCCGAAGGTATGTATAGTTGTGCTTGAGTAACGGCGATGGACTCGCCATCTGTCACGATGGCACCTGAAATATATCTCTGGCGTGGGTGTATGGGTATTACCTATACACCTCTCTAGCTCGATTAGGTAGAAAAAATATTCTTTCTTCTTAACTAAAAAACCATGATTTAAAATATTATGTACATAGAATAACGTTTATTTGTCCACCCATTCCAGTCCTACTATTGCAAAAGATCAAACGCCACCCTTACCACAATACGCAGCAAGATAACAGATAGTTGAGTCGATAGCACGATACCGTGTCGTATAATGAGGCTGGCAACTGGCGGCCGCGGCGATAACGACCCGCCCTCGTTACGTACTCGTTACGGCCTCGTTACGGACTCGTTACGGATTAGGGAGATGCGACACCGACGCTCACCGGTCCATTGTGCGTTTTATATCACGGCTTAGTTTAGTTTAGAATCTGTATCAAGCTTGGGCTTAGTGTTTATGTTGGGAGCTTGAATTAATGTAATAGGTAGGTACTAGATTAAATCTTTAATCAGTTATTTTTTTCTTACTTAATTATACAAATTGTAAATTAACATTTCACTCAATATCATATATCATACATAAGTATGCTGGAGATTGCGCTTAAAGCCGTGGTGGACGAGTGGTTCGAGCAGTTGCCTGCGACGCAAAGGTCGCAAGTTCGAATCCCGACAGTACCAATGAGTTTTTTCTGAACTTAAGTACAGTGATTAGTCACACCACGAGCTTTACGGTGAAGGAAAACATCGAGAGGAAACCTGCATACGTCTGAGAAGAAATTCAAAGGCGTATGTATAGTCGTGCTTGAGTAACGGCGATGGACTCGCCATCTGTCACGTTGGCACCTAATATACCTCTGGCGGAAAGTGGGTGTGTGGGTATTACCTATACACCTCTGCCTACCCCTTCGGGGACCCTTGTGGGAAGGCGTGAGGATATAAAAAAAAATATCTATCCCTTTCGTACGCTAACTACTCTCATTCTGGATAGTGACGTGACGTCTTTTTAAAAGTATATCAGATCGTCATTTATTAATGATTTAGTGCCGTGGTAAATTCGATTAGCTTATAGGTGCGTAAGGATTTCAATTTGTTTAAAAAATACTGTTCATTATCCGGAACTAAGTAGCTTTTATAAGTGTTAGCATTTTTAAAATCGGGGTAGTAGATTTTTAGTTTATCCGTTACAAACTTACAAACATTCAAAATAGTATTTCACTATTCTTTAAGAGGTCATGATAACAAGATGATTGACTATGAATGGTTTTGCAAGGGTTTTGTATGGTTATTAGGATAACGAACCATCACTTTTATACTAATAAAGCTATCTTAATTATTCAAGGTAATTTACACCACGCGATAGCTTCACCAAATTAGGGCTCAACATTAAGCTGACACGGCTGCGCTAACATGTAACAAACATGTTTACATGTTGTTAAAAGGATCATGAAAACATTAGACAACAGTGTCATCAGACAGACAGTGGTCGTACATACATGTGTCTTTTTGTTGTTGACTATAATTTGAATGCCGTCTGGTCTAGTGGTTAGACCCCCTGACTGCGAAGCTTGAGGTCGTGGTTTTGAAGGTTAAAAATCGATTCGTGAGAGTCGAGAAAAACTCGCCTCCTGTCAGTCGACACCAAAATTTAGCAAGAAGATGAGTAACAACAACTCATGCAATAAATACCTTCGTAGAATTCTGAAAAAGGATAACGATGGAAGAGGCAATAACTATGTTCCATAGTGCAGTAGAACGAGAAATGATATCAAACCGTTCGAATATTTTCATAACTAACGCGACAGCTAGCAGAAATGTTGGTTGATCGTTGTTCCGAGTAACAAGCACAGTCGAAAGGGTGTAGCGGTTGCATTTAAAACAGATGAGGTTTAAAAAGCAGTTCCCGCAAATGATGTTAAATGATTGATGCAGACGAGCGGTTTCCGAGAGAATTTCTTACTTGCAAAAGTGTGGAAAGTCTTCAATCCGACTTTTTCTAAAAGTTTATCTATGAAGGATATCCTATGTTAGGACCCCACAAACATAGCGCAACCCAATGGCACTGCTCTTGTTACATATTAGTGTGATTCGCAAAGCTTTCGGAACGGGAAGGGATGTGCTGGAAGAAGAAGAAATGTGTCTTCTTTTATGCTAATTACACGGCTCTTAATAATATAACTAAAATATATCTCTGGCGGAAAGTGAGTGTGAAGGGGATACCCCTTCGGGGACCCTTGTAGGAGGCGTGAGGATATATTTAATATAAGGTTAATAAGTATAATAAGGGTAATATGCGTGTTTATGACCAAATGCAAATTGTATTGTTTTAGTTCACAAGTGACCACTAGATGGCGCTTATCAAAAATAGAACGAGCTATGGTTTCGTTCTCAGTGTATAATATTAGTCTAAGTGCATTTTTAATAAATCTCTTCTCTTCAGTTAACTTCAGTCAGAAGTTCAAAACGCAGTTGTGGTTTTATTAGTACCTAACCCTCTAGCGTATCTAAGAGCAGGACAAATAGATCAATAGTTCACACGAGCATCCGAGGACATCGACTTCTTTGGTGCTCAACAATGCGATTGATATCCCTGCTAATCCGAGCGTCTGAAGCTTACTCATGTCTATGTCATTTCCATCCTTGTAAAAAAAGCCTTATCATTGTGTCATGCAAGATGCATGTGCAAGATGAAATGTGTAAAAGGGTCAATGAGATGAACATAAAAAACATACGTTTTCAAAAATATTATGGAAATCCCAGCGGTTCCAGCGCCCGTTTGCTTGCTTCAAACGGGCGATTGGTTTAGTTAGCAGGAGCGACGCGCCTCATTTGCTCCCCGCGCCGCTGCGCCTCTCGCGCCGACTTTATTCCTACTCTGCATTTCAACAACTTTTCGAACTACCCTTAAGTTGCTAAATCACCTCATTGATGCGGATTGACATATTTTCCATAAAATAGACCTGTTACTAGTTTTACCTTCGATAAATATGAATTTACAAAGTGCTTTTGCACTTTTATGACATCAATTTACTCAGTCTGCAAACATTTTCTGGGAACAAAATATGTCCACTTGGTACTTATACGTAAAAGATATGTATATAGTATATTTTTCAATTTCTTTTAAATGCCTAAAAGAACCGACTTACAACGTAAAGTTACAGATAATGGAATCGAAACTCCTTACAGTGGAAAGACCCAATCCAAATCTTGTAGTACCAATATATTACTATCAAATAAAATTAACCCACGAGCTTTACGGTGAAGGAAAACATCGAGTAGAAATCTGCATACGTTTGAGAAGATATTCAAAGGCGTATTTATGTAGGTATAGTCGTGCTTGAATAGCGGCGACGGACTCGTCATCTGTCTGGTTGTCACCAAAAAAATATCCCTCTGGCGGAAAGTGGGTGTGTGAGTATTACCTACCCTTCGGGGACCCTTGTGCGAAGACGAGAGCATATATATATATATATATATATATATATATATATTTCAAATAAGATCAGTCTGTTTATAATATAGTAATATCATTACCGGATAGATCGTGTTTGTTTGAACGCGCAAATTTATTTACTTCACAAAACACATTTCTTTATTAGATAGCCAATAAATTGAGCACGGCTTTTATGGAAGCAGTAACCATGTAATATTATCATAAATAAGGTGGGTAAATCCGCGGGAAACAACTAGTTTACAAAACCTCTGTCGATTTGATAACTGCCTTTTTGATAACTTTTTCTGGATTTATTTTAAAATCGTCGTCATGTGATGTAAAAATGTAAGCATCTGATATAATAAAGGGATAGAGGGGCATATCGGGCGAGTGCGCCCAACAGGTTGACGCAGACTTTTAATGATCCCTTAATGATTGAGCCGCGGGCACTATGCGTTCACCGTTCCCACTGTGGTACTACATATAAGCTTTGAGCTGTTCGCAAATTCAAAAATAATTTGCATTTCGTTCAGGAATTAAATGCTTTATTATTATTAAATTCTAGTTACACCCAGTATCCGTTGTCAACGGATAAAGCCAGGCAAATTTGCGAGTTAATTTCATTTGATTTTGCGCCAGGAAATCTCGCGGTCGTCGCCAGAACACCCTACGAAAGTTTCATCTTAATCGAAACAATGTTTTTGAAATGCATAGGGACAAGAAAATTAAATATAATAAAATTATTTATGAGAGGAAGTCTCCGAACTTCGCTTAACTTTCCGAAGTTGATTTCACTAGTGCATTTCTTTGCAAATAAATCAAAATCTGTGTAAACAATTGTCTGATTGCAGCAGAATTTATTTTGTTGCCAAATGCTTCATAAGTATCAATGTATAATATATTACGAAGCATATAAGATATAGAACAGCGTTGTGATTACATGCATGTGATATAAACCTTAAAAAAACAGGGTATCAGATGTGGTAGGCAGGCAGTACTGTGCGGCGAGATCTGCCGGCGGCGGCCCATTAAAAATAATCGATGCTCGCAAAAATATCGAGGGCTTTCCACTAATGACATCGGGAAAACAAAGCGGACGGGGTCGTGGTGCCGAGAGGCCCTCTACATCAGGACTTTCGCCCTCTCCTCAATACTTACTCCAAGAAATAGGTTTGGCGCACCCTAGACGCCATATATTTCTTAATCGATTGTTTTTCCATAAAATTAATTGCATATGCTCCTTTGAGGTCCAACTTGATGTGCAAACTATGAGGCGTAGAATATTTATTATTATAATTAATATATCAACCCTCGTGTTTTTAAGAAAAAATATTATGAATTGAAATAAATAGTAAGTACCTAAATACTGATGATTTTAACTACTGATTCAAGTAGCTACTATAGACTAAATTAAGATTAAAGAAAGATTCTTAAATAAACTTTTAATAAAAAACACTTACCTACTGCGCGCGCAACTTCCAGTAAGGGTAGGCAGAGGTGTAATAAATAAGAGATCTTTACTTGTATTTAAATAAAAAATCTTCAATTTAGTAAGCTTCGAGTGGCAAATCACTGTTAGTACGTAAGCTCAGGAAATACCATTGGTATGGACATGGACCATCGTAGTGTAGTGAATGGTTAACTCAGCTACCACCTCTTGTCTATATTTATGATTGTTTTGATATAAAAAACCAGATGAAATTGATTTTATTGCCCTAAAACATTGTTACGATTTTACGAGTATAGCAGCGGAAGTTTATTCCCGTAATTCAGTGTTTAATGGGTTAATTCACGTGGAAGATGTTTGTGGAACGCCGCAATTGCCGCACGAGGCACCGCCGCCGCGTTCCGCCCCGCCTCGTTTTTCTTACAAATGAAATTATTGCGCGAATAAAATATTTCACTGTCTGTCAATTCACCGGGTACAGTTCGTTGTAATACCCCGCCAGATATTAAGCAGAGGTTAAAATTTTATTTGCGCCGAGTTATGGCCCGAATGCCCGTCTCGGCGTGATGTTGTTAAATTCTCTTCTCCTCGGTACATCGACTCGTTCGTGGGCCATTATTGCTTGATGTAAGACAATGCCTACAAATAAAATACTCTCGCTTATTTATTGCTTCGTAGAACATCGAGAGGTCTTTTATCAACTATGTTTTTGTTATTTCATTCTGAAATGTGTATCTATTAAAGCGTTTGTTGGTGCCGTTTGGAATTATCTTTATAATTGAATTAAGATGGAAAATTTCAAATACTTTTTATTAAAATTTATCCTAATGTTAATTTATTGCAGAAAGGTAAACTATACAACATTTTATATGAGCAGCCTAGGCCCAGTTGCAAATTTGTTTGTCAAGAAATCAAGACTGCAAAAACCTCTAAAGGATACCAGCATATATTTGAGGAGCAATTCAAAAACGTGTACAATCATGCCTGAAAGAAAAACGGCGACGAGGCAAACAGTTGACTGTCACGTAGTTAAATCTTGGACAAATAATCGGTGTTGCTACATCTCTGTCTACCCTTTTGGAGTACAGTAGTGATTTCTAAATTGGAAGAGCTATATATACCTAAGTGGGATTCTGTTTGCATGGAAAATGCGAAAGGGTATATCGGCGAGCATACGAGGTTGAATGAATCCGCGCTCACGCACAAAGCTCATGTAATTGGCGCATTGTAGGCGCCGCGGGCGGGCATCGTTAGCCTTTCTTTACTAGATGCGGTTTCGTCCGGGCTTGCTAATTAACTATGAAATTAATTGACGCCGCAAAGTTTCCGAGTGAAACTTGAATTAATTGGCACGTCCGACTTCAGCCTAATTAGGAGCCTCAGGCTTTTCAGTATCGCGCTCGTTGAAGCCGTGAAAACACACACAAAAGTGTTGTGAGCATGTAGTTTGCTAGCGCATACGGACTCTACTTACTCCAATCAAAATATGGATGCGGCTGTATATTATGACGTGGCCTTACTTTTTTTCTCAAGCCACGTCCATCTACTCAAATATTATAAAGAGGACGGATTTGATTTCATGTCACTAGGGTTGTACCTATTGAAACTATTGCAATTAAATTATATCGGTGTCAACTTACAATATTGTTGGTAATTTGATCACCCATTGTTCAATCCAGTAAATAAATATCGCCTTTGCGTTAAAAACAAGATACCAGTACATTGTAAAGGGTATGAAGTCGCCTATAATTATTTATTTGTGTAGAATGCAAACACGATCCAGTTCGCGAGTGGGCCGCCAGAGGGCGCCCGCGGCCCGGGAACAACCATAATTAACATACATTATGAATTATCGAAAATGATCAAGTCCGATACTCCTAATTGTAGGTTACAGTCGCGTCGTTGTGCGCCCGCCGAGTAATGAATAGCTTTGTATTTTATTAATACGTGTTGCCGACCTTTATTAGATATCTTTGTTGGGATTAATCATATTTTATGGTGCCTATTATGTGTTAATTGGATTTATTCCATGTATTTTTTTATTAAATGTAAGTAACCGCTGGATTGTTAACTGATTGATATTCACGTATTTATAAGGCATAATGGTAAAGTGAAGCCAATGAAAAAGTGAAGTGATTATTTGCTTGATGACTATAACGTAATTAAGGTATGCCCTATCTTCATACCTTTACGTGAATCATCGAATAAAGGGCAGACACAGGAGTTTGAGCACCCAATGAACTTGAGATTTAGGTGCCAATGTGGCAGTTGGCCTTGTCAGCTTTAATTCTCAAGTATGACTACTAAATACGTCTTCAAAGTTCTTTTTATACATGGTTTCGGTACCGATAAATCGTATTGATATTATAAATTGCAATACAGTTGTTAAACAGTGTTACAGTGTTACAGTTACATTTCGAACCCTATTTACTCGAACTACTCGGCCACAACAACTCTTTTATAGTTAATTTTAAGTAACATTGTTAATCCATAAATTGAAAACCTTAAGTATATTTAATATCTACATCTGAAAGTCTTCCCACTAAAATAGGCTGTAATAGAAAAAATATACCGATGAACAGAATTTATGTTATTTTGATCCGAAATAAATACATACAACCATTTTCCTAGTAAGGGGTATCAAACTGGAATAAGTCTGATTCGATTCGATCGCACAAACTGAATGATGCCGTGTGTCTATCAGTCGTTCCACTCCGCGGTAAGCCGTCACGGCTCCGTTTCGTTCGAAGCTTCCAATGGAATTTTCGAACGTTCCTGCGTCGTGTAATCACAGTATCGGGAATGGTATTTAGTATTGAATTGATACACGAACTAACGCTCCAATGCTCTGCACACCTGTTTGTCCAAATACTTGTGAACTTAAGCTGTAAAAATGTGTTGGTTCAGATTTTTTTAGTTCCCTTTACATTCCAGTTAAAAATCAGTATTCTTTGCCCTTGGATTTTTTTAATAAAAACTATGCAACTGATTGTTGCATAGTTTTTATTAAAAAAATCCAAAATGTTGATCCAAAGGATCAACATCGAATTTCTGATGTTTTAAAAACTTTTCATCCATGTTTCCGAGATCATATTCATCGATCCTGGTTTTTCTGATGAGAAGTATACTTAGTAGTATGTATAGTCGTGATTGAGTAACACCGTTGGACTCGCCATCTGACACGTTGGCACCTAAAATATTTATCGGGCAGAAAGTGGGTGTATGGGTATTACCTATACACCTCTGCCTACCCCTTCGGGGACCCTTGTGGGAAGGCGTGAGGATAAGTATACTTCGTAGTATATCGTAAGTAATCGTAATCTAGTCATCATACATAGGTAATAAGTACCTACCTACTGGCAACTCAGTAAATAACGTTTAAACATTGTCAGCGTGCAAATTTTCAGCCGTGACAACAATAATACAACATTTGTCCAACAATATGCCATTAGACAAGTTGTGTAAAATTTTCCGGCTATTTCCGATTCACGTCGATTGTTACGGCCGCGCCGACGTTGGAAGGGCCATAACTCGGCCGGCGAGCCGCTTCGAGTGGGGTCCATGGCCTGCGACCACCTTACGGCTATGCTTTATTCTCTATTTGTGGTATATTTATGATCATCATTATGCACCAAATATATTGGGTACAATTAGCATATGTATAGTATAATTGCGATGTGTGAAGTCTGAAGAATCGCTCTTAATTGCGTTATATACTAATGAGCGCTGTTGGATCTCGCTAGATCTTTATTGATGCAATAAATTTGATTGGACGTTTGTTAATTAATTAAACGTTAGAAGTACTCCACAAAATTCACTCAGTATCAAGTATCACAAACTATAACTGATGTTTATGTCATAAATTTGTATAAATACGTGCGGTCGCAGTGTGCGCCGGCGCCGCGGGTGCGCGTAAATCACACACAACCGCTTATTAAGTTGTTACGGCCGTGTCCAGCCCACGCGCTCGCTCGAACTGGGTCCACGCCCTTATGTTTGCGCTGGCGCACCGCTCTCCAACCAGTCAGCGCTCAAACCGCTTTGCTTTTTTCTTAAGGTACTGCTCGTTAATGTTGTTTTACTACTTTGGACGCGTTAAAAGTTCCTATTTAAGCTTATAAATAAGTTAGTTAGACAAGACCCGACTGACACACTCTTAGGAGCAGTAGCTGGGATAACTATGACTTATGAGACTAAGCAACAAACTTTAAACTTCTTGCGTTTTTAAGTAGTAGGTATCTATAACTTCGTAGTCGACATCATTGGCACCTAAATATCTCTCCGGGTGTGATTACCCTTTCGGTTACTCTTGTGAGAAGGGGTGAACACCACGAGCATGAAGATACACTACGACCTTTATGATTCCGCATATATACTTTGTGACGAATAGACGTTAGCATGGTCGTGTATGAGAAGCGTTATTTGAGTGGATTTAAGCATCTGGCTAAACTATCGGAACCTTATATGAAAGTCCGAAAGTACTATTAGATCTTATAATTTTACACCTTATGAAATAAAAATAAAAGGAATTTTTTTAAGGCATTTTGGGCGTGTTCAATCATATACCTCTGGCAAGTGGGTGTGTGGGTATTACCTATACACCTCTGCCTACCCCTTCAGGGACCCTTGTGGGAAGGCGTGAGGATATTGAAATCAATCATGACAAATCAAAAGTGAAAACCCGCTCATCTCTGTCAAGCTTAGCTATGTGGCACGCCCGAACCCTAGCCATTTTAGTTTAACTCGACTATTGTGCAGAGTAAGTGTGCAATACCTGTGAAAGTTGTATTCCTTTGTATAGATGCAGACAACAATGAGCCATTCGGAATTAGCTATCGATTTATCTCCTAGTTTTCAAGAGCCGGCGGTAACGCCCCGCGACGCACACGCAGGCGAGAGCTGTGTCGAATTAGTGAGAGACAGGTTTTTTGAACGCACAGTACTACTTTAAAGAGTATTTGTATTTTAAGGTCTGTAAATCTAGGGGGGACTGGAGCCCGTGAGTTATTCTTTCCATCATCTTCTTGCATAGCTGGAAGAGGATAGGCATAGTTGTAACGAAACCTTCTTTTCGCCGGAGACGTATTTAGATGCCAACGTGTCAGTTGGAAAGTCTGTCGCCTATTACTTAGGCACATCTTAGAACTCCTTCTGAAGTGTATGCAAGTTTCCTCTCAATGTTTTCCTCGGTCGTGAGATAAATGTATGATGTATTGCTAAGAGGAATAAGATAAAAATTCTGTTAGATGTTTTGATAAAAAGTCTGGGGAGCTGACGAGATAAAGAAAGGATAGGCAACTTTTAGGTATTGAGTAATAAGATGTAATGAGTTTGAACAGATTTTTTTGTACCTTACGTCATACATTGCTCACTCAAGCTCAACGAGTCAAAGACTTTGTACTCCCTCTCATACATATTTTATTTTCTTACGATGTTTTCCTTCATATTGCAGTTGTAGTCACATTGTGATTGGAACCTGAAAAATTAACTATGTAGACTTAACCGATGACGAAACCACAAGGCGCCTTCCAACGGTACGGCACACTTTTAAGGAAAGTGTGGGAGGATCCCATAAAATAGTATGCAACAACTTAATAAACACCAGTGATTTATAGGTTAAGATCACCCACATTACAATACAAAATCATTCCAATCGGAGCAACTACGATACATTTGCTGCAAATTGGTGCATTTTACTTGTGAAGCCGTGACTCTTATTCTTGGGGATCTTGGACCTTCCTCCTCGCAGTATCCGCGGTTTCATCTTCATACCGTTCTTGAAGAATGCTTTAGAGGTTAATGTAGAACAGTGTCTCTAGATACCTGCCTAGAGACACTGCTACATCTTCCGACGTCGTTATATCATCACCTTTTACTTCTTTAACAGATCTCTTTTTAGTTGTAATGTGGCGGAGGTACACCAAAAGTGCAATGAAACTAACCACTATAGTATACTAGGATTCATTTAATGAAAATGGTTTAGCTATTTAGTTTATGCTATAGCTGATTTATACATTCATTTTAATCTTACCATTGGTTAAAATTAAAAGTCACCCTAACAGTACGTACTCAATTGTATATTAAATTAAAAAGTTTATTACTAGACCTGTCTAGTAATAAACTATTGTCAAATGTCTGTCAAAAAAAAAATGATAATCAAATGTCCTGACATTTGATTATCCATTCACATATGGACATATGTGAGAGGATAATCAAAAGGCGCGTTGCCTTCTGTTATAAAATTATGAGATCATTACCTACATTAAAATATACCCTTGTGGGAAGGCGTGAGGATATATTATATATTATTATTATTAAAATATAAGGAATTATCGCACGTTCATGTGCCGTATGTAGCTCGGGCCAAGCAACGGCCTTAACGGGTCGTCAAACGATACAGCCCGATACCATGTTCGGGACCGCGAGACAAACACAACCTCAGGGAGTGTATATAAAACCATGGATAAGCAAAATTATAGACGCGAAAAACTATTTTCCTCAATCATAATAATAAAGCGAAACTTTTTATTTGATATTCCTAAAATTTTTCACTTTTCATACTACATACTACTACATAAGTAGAAATATAAATTTATTAAAAAATATGTGAATCCTTAAAATTTTTATTTTTGAAATCTATATTATTCTCTCACGCCTTCCCACAGGGGTCCCCGAAGGGGTAGGCAGAGGTGTATGGGTAATACCCACACACCCACTTTCCGCCAGAGACGTATGCAGGGTTCATCTCGCCGTAAAGCTCGTGGTGTAATTAATCACTCTACTTAAGTTCAGAAAACCTCATTAGTACAGTCGGGATTCCAACTTGCGATTTTTATGTCGCAGGCAACTACTCAAACCACTCGGCCACCTAAGTATATGATGCTTATAATTAATGTTATATTATGGGAATGAATGAAGGAATGTGTGTGGAAACCTGCTGAATACGTCTGAGAAGAAATTCAAAGGCGTATGTATAGTCGTGCTTGAGTAACGACGATGGACTCGCCTTCTGTCACGTTGGCACCTAAAATATAACTCTGGCGTAAAGTGGGTGTGTGAGTATCACCTACACAGCTCTGCCTACCCTTGTGGGAAGGCGTGAGGACATTATAATAAAACATAAAATTTGTGATAAAATGTATGTATTTATATTTACAGCTATCATTACAACTCATCCCAATGCGATAGTTAGAAAAAAGTTTTAATATAGTAATAATTATAGACAAAACAGATTACTGATAGCAAATATGCGGGGTAAACGAAGCAGAGAAAGACGTTTCAACTAATTAGATCATATTGATCGAACAATCATGGGGTCTCGAGTACTCTTGATGTTCCCAATTAGGAGTACTCGAAACCAGCGTGCTAGTTACTATTGAAATATTAATAAGTGAGAGGGAAGCGTAGGTCAAGTCAAAAGATCACATCTCTATTTTGTTTTACAGTTATGTATAATTTTTACATAGATACAATATCAACATGAAGGAGAGCGCCAGTTCTCTCTAGACTTACATACCCGTTTCGCTTCATTTACATTCATCTGTCCCTTCATGAATGTTTACCAGCATTATGGTTAGGTCATCATAAATTTAAGAGCTGGGTACTTGTCGGCGTCACTGATGCAGTCCTTTCCTGTGCGCTGGACAGGAGCTAATGGCTCCTGTCCAGCGCACAGGAAAGGGCTAAAGAGGGCCTACCATCTTTCCTCTTATTGTTAATACTTTAACTGTTCACAAAAAATAACTGAATTCTTACCTAAATTAGAAAGCTTGCTTACGTAGATTAATTAAAAGGCTAAACTGTTAACGACCTAATTTCCTTACAAGCTTCAGTACTCAGGCAGTCATCGTTGTGTAATAAGGGTCATTACAGGGTTACAAGGCACCACATTACGCACACAATGTGACGTCATTACTCAATTTTTTTTTTCAATTTGTCGGCGAACATAATTTAAAACACTCGCCCGATGCTGAGACAGAACAGAACAGACAGAACAGACTGCGGCTCTTGTGATACCGGCCCCACAATGGGCGCCAACTCATTATTGGGTCATTTTAATTATCGTTTGGCTTCGATACAATTATGTGCTTTTTGTGAATTTTAACGTGCGATTGTTCGTGTTGAAGTGTACAATTTCATTGTTTTTTTCTTTAATTATGTTTAGTAATTACGTGTTGGTCGTATATATACTTAATTAATACTTACGAGATAGAGGTAGAAACGCCGAGTCCAATTTAGCGTGGTACCAAGATACAGATATTCATGATCGTTATGGAGTATATGTATCTTTCTATCTATTTAATAAATGTATCTTTTCACGAAACTGATTAACGTCGATTAATTGGAATCATTATTAATGTGAAATGTTTATATACCTACATGTGTCTCAAAATTATATATTGTCTAGGTATGTAGGTCTAGAGAGAACACGCGCTCTACTCCCTCCATCTACCCGGTTAGGTTTCTATGTACGTCTTCTAAAAACTAAATGGTGCATTTAATTTAACCCGTGCGTAAAAGTTTGAGCCGTGGTGGCCGAATGGTTCGAGCAGTTGCCTGCGACGCAAAGGTCGCAAGTTCGAATCCCGACTGTACCAATGAGTTTTTCTAAAACTTAAGTACAGTGATTAGTCACACCACGAGCTTTACGGTGAAGGAAAACATCGTGAGGAAACCTGCATACGTCTGAGAAGAAATTCAAAGACGTATGTATAGTCGCGCTTGAGTAACGGCGATGGACTCGCCATCTGTCACGTTGGCACCTAATATACCTCTGGCGGAAAGTGGGTGTGTGGGTATTACCTATACACCTCTGCCTACCCCTTCGGGGACCCTTGTAGGAAGGCGTGAGGATATATTATTATTATTATATTATTATATTATAATTTAACCATACCGTGATGCAATGAATAAAACAAATAGTTCCAAAGATAACAAAATTACAACATTATTATATGGTATATATAGTAATACTCATACCGCAATATGGTTTTGAGTTTTTCTTTTATATTATATAATATATCCTCACGCCTTCCCACAAGGGTCCCCGAAGGGGTAGGCAGAGGTGTATAGGTAATACCCACACACCCACTTTCCGCCAGAGGTATATTAGCTGCCAACGTGACAGATGGCGAGTCCATCGCCGTTACTCAAGCACGACTATACATACGCCTTGAATTTCTTCTCAGACGTATGCAGGTTTCCTCTCGATGTTTTCCTTCACCGTAAAGCTCGTGGTGTGACTAATCACTGTACTTAAGTTCAGAAAAACTCATTGGTACAGTCGGGATTCGAACTTGCGACCTTTGCGTCGCAGGCAACTGCTCGAACCACTCGGCCACCACGGCTTTTAAAGACGAACAAAAATATTTAATGTATGTATTTTTGCTTCCTTTTTTGCCCTATACGTTTGATGATCTCATTTTCGGAGGCAGCCTGTATAAATATATGCAATATATGAGTACGCGCTTAATTAACGTGCACTAAAATTTTAATGAAGTGTTTCAATTTTAACTCACCTCTTTAAAAAAAATCTGAATTAAAAGTGTTTATTTGTTTATTACTTAACCTAACATTTAAAGGTAAAATTACTGCATAAATAAAAATACAGTGAAACATGGTTAAGGGAGACATCAAGGGACCTGCAAATTGGTTTCACTTATTCAGGTATTCCACTTACCCAGTGTCTCAGGTGTCCAGGTATAAATAAATATCTGTCTCATTTACAGAGGGTTCCAATAAGAGAGGTCAGACAGAATACAGGTTATTTCAGACAAAGATCGTAGGCTTGAGTAAAGCTTGAGGTACCGGGTTCGATTCCAGCTGCGAGATAATATTTTTATGATCAACACGAGCCTTTGTAAAAGCCTTAGCAATTTTATAGTATAGTATACGTAAGCTTTGCTTACCTTGGGATTAGGTCAATTTGCGTGGACTTGTGGACGAAGCGAAAGAGGTATGTAAGTTAAGAGAGAACTGGTGCTCTTTACTCTCTGTCTACCCCGTTAGGGACTTGGCGTGATGATATGTATGTATGTATGTCTAAAGTTATACTCTGCATGAACTGCCAGCCGATTGATATTATGTGATGATACCTTTTCGCTATATAAATATATATTAATATTGTCTCGCTACATCACGATTCCTCGATAAACCGACTAAGATACTAAGGAAAAGTAATACATCATGTAATATATTTATATATTCATTTCGGTGTTTTAATAAAGCAAAAGTTTGTTTGCGGCAATATTTGTAGCTGGGCTCATTTGCCACGTAGTCTGCGCGTCGCCCGCGCGGTGTAGCGCCTGGTTTGCACGTCGTCGTTTCCTCGAAAGTAATTCAAATGGAATCGTGTGCGGCGTTATTAAATATTTCATAACTCACCCCCCACCCCCGCGCCTCTGTCTCACGGCTCCACCCCCGGCGACCGCATATTAAAGTCATAAAAAAGGGTTGTTTGATCTATCCCCTAAAACAATTTACATATCTCCGCTCAGCCCGCCGCTAAATTATTTAATTAAGAGAGGCATAAGTTTTTATTATTTTAATATGTCGGGTATAAAATTGTGTTAATGGAACAACGCTCCGCTATACACAAAATTTTAACCCTTCGACGGAGCGAGATTATGAGCGCCGACTTCAAGGAATACTCATAGTGCCTTAGGAATTATGCGTAACCCCCTAGTAACCTTTAGTTAATTATATATAAAATAATTATTTATTTAATTTTTAATTATACATGTACATTAGATACATATTATGCCTATCTCGAGTTTCCACAAGGGTTCCGACCGGGTTGTCAAAAGTGTGGCAACCTGTTCTCGCCTATACTTAGGTGCCAACGTGACAGATAATAATATAATAATAATAATATAATTTATTCAGTAACAAAGTTTGAAAGATTGTAAAGTTTGAAGAGATGGCAAGTCAGACGCCACTTCTTATTTACGTTTATATATCTCTGTATAAAATTTATCTAATTCTATCTCTGTGTAAAAAATCATCTAATTTTAATTTTCTATAGTTTTTGCTATCCTTTAGCATTTATAATATTAGTTACATACATACCTACAACGGCAGCACTTAGTACCAAACATTCCCAAACTACAACAATATGTAAAGTGAGCGTCGCATTACGGTAACCTGGAGCTATAAACATTAGAGCGAACAATAAAAAACGGACAACCGGCGGAATGCTCCAGCGCACGCAGCATTGCTCCCATTCGGTATTTTAAGCAGTCTGTAATGAAAACTGCGGCGAATACCCGATTACTACGTACTGCGATCTTACTGCGACACCCTGTATACACAATACGTTCCTTGAATTCAGCTGCGTTGTTTAAAATTGCGAAAGTATTATCATGATTTTTCTGTTAATAAGAAAATATAATTATATTATATAATAATATAATAATATATCCTCACGCCTTCCCACATGGGTCCCCGAAGGGGTAGGCAGAGGTGTATAGGTAATACCCACACACCCACTTTCCGCCAGAGGTATATTAGGTGCCAACGTGACAGATGGCGAGTCCATCGCCGTTACTCGAGCACGACTATACATACGCCTTTGAATTTCTTCTCAGACGTATGCAGGTTTCCTCACGATGTTTCCTTCACCGTAAAGCTCGTGGTGTGACTAATCACTGTACTTAAGTTCAGAAAAACTCATTGGTACAGTCGGGATTCGAACTTGGGACCTTTGCGTCGCAGGCAACTGCTCGAACCACTCGGCCACCACGGCTTTTTTTTATATTTTTTTATATTATATATTTATTATAATTTATTATATTATATTTGTGATTATATTGCGATAAAGAATGTATACTTAAAAAATGAGGCTGTATGTATGTAAATACTGTTTCCTCTTTCCTTCATAAAATTTATCAAACCATCAAAAATGCTGAGACTTGTTCTGATACTTCCTGAAATAATTCTATAATTAAAAAAAGACAAACGACTTTTTTTCTTAAAAATTAATTTACATAAATAGGATAATAATATAAATAAATATACATTTGGTGTTATTAATTTGAAAAGCCGTGGTGGCCGAGTGGTTCGAGCAGTTAGTTGCCTGCGATACAAAGATCGCAAGTTCGAATCCCGACCGTACCAATGAGTTTTTCTGAACTTAAGTACAGTGATTAGTCACACCACGAGCTTTACGGTGAAGGAAAACATCGAGAGAAAACCTGCATACGTCTGAGAAGAAATTCAAAGGCGTATGTATAGTCGTGCTTGAGTTGTAGTTGTGGTTGAGTTGAGCTCAACCAAATATATCTCTGGCGGAAAGTGGGTGTGTGGGTATTTATTACCTATACACCTCTGCCTACCCCTTCGGGGTCCCTTGTGGGAAGGCGTGAGGATATATTATATTTATATATTATATTTAATGTATTATCGATACATAAAAATTTTACAGTTTCCTATTCAACAATTATAAAAGTTGAATTTTGTATACTAGTAATATAAATAAGCTAAATAATATCAATTTTAAAACAACGCACCGTATCTTATCGTATGTACCAACCCGGGTAACACGGGTGAAACCGAGGCTCTCGACAGGGTGGTTGTTTTTGACCAGCTCAGGTTAATGAGAGCATTTTTATGTGCTCTCGCAATGAGGAATGCAAATTTGGCGGCGGTTACCAGCGCGTTACACTCGCCATTGTTTTAATGTTCCCGTTTTATGCCACCCTTGGACTTTTGTACCCAAATAACGTGAGGATAAAACTTAACCATTGTTTTGTAGACGCTACGTGCGGCCGCGTAAGGGTTAACTTGCCACATTGTTATAAATAAAGATTAATTATAGTTAATTTATTACTGTGTTATGAACTCTTTGTTCTATTCATATTAAATATAATCATAAAAGTGGTCATGCGAGCCAATTATTTAGACGTTAATGTATCTGGCTTTCTTTTGAACTAAATTACCCGTAGATTCATGTTTCATGTGGTGTTCTAAATTACTTCAGAATCTAGAACAAACAAGAACCGGTCAAGTGTAAGTAGGAGTGAAACTCTCAGGGTTTAATTTCCTTCGCAATATCATAATAAGATAAGACTTATATATTGGTTCATTATGATATTGGTCGGCAACAACTATTGGCATTACTGGAAAATAATAATACTATACGTTAGTATAATTTGCCAATACTTCTGACAAGGTTGGTTTCCTAGGTCATAGAAGTTCCTGAAATAGTGTAAAATGGTATAAAATCAAAAGTGAACGTAAAATCGCACCTGACGGAAGAAGTGAGGGGCGATAAAACTCCAGGGCTTTCGCTCGAGCGTTGCCGATTAGGTTGGAATTGGTTTATCCATGCCACGGAACCCTAAACAATCCTAGTTTTAAAACTAGTTCTGTAATAACTTATGTCTGCCATCAAACTTCACAGTCATTTGTATTAAGTATTCATAAATAATAAGAAGCAATGAGAGTTAAAAATTATCGCATCATATTCAACACTGGCACATTATTCATTATAAGTTTCAATTTACAGAACAAACCAGATAAGTTTGGCTTGATTGGAGTACGATAAATTTTTCTACTACGTTTATTTTGGAACTGAATACACAGGATTTTATATTGGAGCCCGGGTGGTTCGAGTAGTACGAAGAAAAAAAAAGATTGCAAGTGCGAATCCCGACTGTACCAATGAGTTTATCTGAACTTAAGTACAATCCATGCAGCACGAGATTTAGTCATGCATGAGCAACGGCGATGGACTCGCCATCTATCACGTTGCCACCAAAGTGGTGTCGGTACTACCTACACACCCCTGATTACCCCTTCGGGGACCTTTAGGGCAAGATATATAGAAGATATATAAAGATAAATGGTTTGTTCAGTTACGAATGCCGAAATAATATGTTTACAGCAAAGTTAAGCGACAATAACACTTTCACGCAAATAATTCTATTGTTATCAATCAGTGCACGGGCGCGAGGGCGGGCGGCCAGCGACACAAGCCGCCCAAATTGCGAAGCTACCGATTGAACTTTACTGTGTATTTATACCAATGTTTTTCAACAACGAATATTGTAAATGGGAACCTGCAGTTTATTTCATTCACTATTTATTGATTGCTTATAGTGTGATTGTTAACTGCAATTTCATTGCTTTTTCTTCCGTGTTTTCTTTTTGTTTATTATTATATCTTCATGCCTTGTAACGTGCTAGAGACGTGCTAGAGATAAAAGATATGTGCCAACGTGGCAGATGGCGAATCAGTGATACGTCTTTGAACTTTTTCTGTGCCGTTTCTTTTTTCATTATCAACTTAATGATCTGTGTACTTACGTTAAAAAAACTCTCGCGCCTCTGCCTACCCCTTCTGGTTTTTGTAGGAAGGCGTGAGGGAAGCACTATTTGTTTCTCCATACCACCACAACTTGATATTGATGTTGGTACATGTAGAGGGCCTACGCTCAACTTATTCGAATGATTAATAATACTACACCAGTCTCTCACCACGCTGAACCTCCACCAAAACACCTACCACGTTCTACAAAAAGCAGCCATTCTGAACACTTTGTCGCCTAGTCCGAAAATTTTTGCAAACTGAACAGGACCAAACTACACAGCACACACATCCGATCACACGCAGCTTAACAGGACGCAACACCTGATGAACACCTGGCCTAGGCCCGTGCCATCAGAATACCGGTGGAAAACCGTGAAAAACTAAAATAATAATAATAAATACCTGGGACAATTGCACACAAATTGACCTAGTCCCAAAGTAAGCAAAGCTTGTGTTATGGTAACTAGACAACGATATATTTACTTATATAGATAGATATATACATAAATATATAGGACATCCAAGACTAAGGTACAAATACTCGTGTTCATCACACAAATATCTGCCCTCAGCGGGATTCGAACCCGTTATTCGATTGTTTTAAAGTTACGATTGTAGCTCAGTACAAGAATCCTTCCCTAGAGCTCGTTATTAACTTTTCAATTGTCCGGTCAGTGGGTACCTGTGCTGGGTTCAATTACGTCGCGGCTCTGGCCCTCCAATAATTGGCACCAGAGCCGCGACAAAGCGCCCACAATGGGCCCTGATTAATTTCCGAACTGCACCCGAATTCTAACTAGCGACGCGACGACCGCCATGAAACAGACACGAGGAAATTACTTCGCCGTTGTTTTACGTGTACATACCTACGCGTGCATCACTGCAGTGTCCATCGAACTGTATTTTACACATACAAATGTTTGAGAACAAATTCAAAGACGTAAGGTATTGTCGAGCTTGATGCGGCGACGGACTCGCCATCTGTACTGTGACTCTGGAACTAAAATAAATGTGTGTAAAATAATAATAATAATAATAAATACCTGGGACAATCCCACACAAATTGACGTAGTCCCAAATTAAGCAAAGCTTGTGTTATGTTAACTAGACAACGATTTATTTACTTATATAGATAAGATAGATATATACTTTAATACATAGGACATCCAAGACTATGGTACAAATATTCGTGTTCATCACACAAATATATGCCCTCAGCGGGATTCGAACCCGCGACCTCAAGTTTCGCAGTCAAGAGCTCTAACCACTAGACCAGACGGTCGTCCAAATAAATACATGACACGTTAACACCGAGTAAATTACTGAACTAATCTACCAACGTTCCATTTACTTACAAGGCAAGAGCTTTGTGATGTATTTGATTGAAAATCTATCTAGAAATATGCAATAGTAACTTATTAAATGATAAGACAGAGTGTAATAAACAGTCCATTGTTGTAAAGAAAGTGTTCGAATGACGTTTAATTTCCTTCATAGTGGGCTGAGCGCCCGGCTCTCGGTAGCCTACTGGCAGCTGCTTAAGGGACAAGCCAGATTGGCCCATGCAGATTCTACGACTAGTTCAATTACCCCGCGCAAGAACGCGCTTCAAATTGGTACTTTTATTAAATTAACAGACTTTGAACCGGACGTCATAATTACAAATATCCACAAATAGAAACAAATGAAAATCAAACCAGATGTAGCTAATTCTTATAATTGAGATTGTTTTTTGCCAGAAAAATTACGCTAATATAAAATTCAGCTAATTACGTAAAGATATAAATAAATTTTGCCAAAATCTGCTTGTATATTTAAATACGTGTTGTCTACCAGTTGCAACTTAGTTAATATGTTTGATAATCATTGTATTTTTTATACTTTTCGATTTATACGCCTTTGAATTTCTTCTCAGACGTATGCACCTTTATTATTATGACGTACAGTTTGTTCGATAATTTCCAGAAGGGATATGGTCACCCCTTAACTAGATGGCTGGAGATTCAATTAACATGATGTAGCCACAGCCTTTGTTAGCTATCTGCTTTTCCTTGGGATCAAGATTAACTACAATGCGCTTCGGAACAAATGTATTCAAGCTATTCGCTCGCATTCATTAATAAATGTAGTTACGTTTTACAATCTAGCAAGTTTCAGAGTGAAAGAATTATACAAAACTACTAAAGCTATTGTTCATAGTATATTAAAAAAATGATATTCATTTTCACGGTGAAGGAAAACATCGAGAGGAAACCTACATACGTGTGAGAAGAAATTCAAAGGCGTATGCATAGTCGTGCTTGAATAACGGCGATGGACTCGCCGTTACTCACGGGGGGACCCTTGTGGAAGGCGTGAGGATATATTATATTATTATATTCATTTTCATAACCAATTAATTGATATTTGTGTGGGTAGTGTTTATAGAAAATTGAATTAGATTTATGGTAAAATTACTTATTATTTTTATTAACTACGATAACTTATTTAGTACGATACCATGTTACAATATGTGTGATAAACAATTGTAATTTAGTTTCCGATGACCGACTGTTATTTGTTTTTCATTAAGGATGTGTAATGCTCCTTCCCGAGGTTTCTATGATTATTCTGCACTCAGCAATACTACCTACATGTATGTAGGTACGGGCACTTTGGTGACTTGAACTAGCTGCTAAGTAATCAACGGCAGTAACGCATCCAGCGCTGCAGGAAATTAAACGTCCACACCCGCCTGCTGAGGATGCTTGTCTATGCTCGCTCAATTACGCGCTACTCTATGCACTGCAAATTATGTATGACTTAATGAACTTTGTGTGTTACATCGCATGGAAACCGCTATAGTAATATGGTAACATTGCTTTAATTTGTATTGAATTGTCCAGGAATAAAGGTATTTTGCATACTTATTTAAAACAATCATGAATCATTATTTTGATTAACTTATTTGGCGATGATAGCGATCGGTGATGAAATGTGACGTATGAATTGTCATTCTCTCTTTGAATATAACTGTACAGATAATGTAATATAATGGGGAACCCTAGCGTCTTTATTACACTAGTTTAGGTGTAAAATGAGCGGGAGAGAATGGCTACAAAATTGTCATGTGAATGGGCGTGTAGTGGCGAGTGACGTGACGACACGGCGGTCGATCCAACGGTTTAATTTCCTGTTGACGCCGCTTGTACAAGTCGCACTGTTGAGAAAAACGACTTCATTACTTTGTCAATTGTTCAGATTCATGAACTACTTATTCCTTTTGACAGACAATACACAAGTAAACGCCTTAAGAAATAGGAAATCTTATTTTAATTAGTTGTCGCAGTGCTCACTCTTATGCTGTTATTTTTGCTTTAAAATTTGGGAATACCTAGCCTGGGATTACATTCCGTAACGTGAATGTGGAAGAAAACCAAAGAGCCATGGTGACCGAGTGACTCGAGTAGTTGTTTGCAACACAAAGATTGCAAGTTCGAATCCCGACTGAACCAATGAGTTACAGAAAGTTCAGAACTTAAGTATAGTGATTATACCCACGACGAGATTTTTACGGTGAAGGAAAACATAGAGTCGAAACCTGCATACGTTTGAGAATAAATTCAAAGGCGTATGTGCTAGTGTAACAGTGATCGACTAGCGCTATCTATCACTATCGCTAGCCTATCTCTGGTGGACAGTGAGTGGGTGTGTGGGTAGGTGGGGGACCTACCTACACTCCTCTGCCTACCCCGTAGGGGACCCCTCTGGGAAAGCGTGAAAATTAAACAAAACTGGTCCAGAACTGTGAGGACGAGCGTCCTGAAGGCAAAGTGCGATGCGATACATTTTGTTCTCCAGACTAAGCTTCTTTTATACTATACAATTTTTTTTTTGTTTTGGGACACAATCTACACTCGTACAACAAGCAATGTAGATAGCATGTATCGAAAATAGAGCAGTAAGCGTGCATTGTATCTCGTTGCATCTAGCGCGTGGTTGCGACGCGACGACGACGTGGCGTGCGCGCGCGCCAATTAGCCTGCGCCCCGCCTAATGGGCCATTAACGCCCGCTTTACCAAGAGGTCATCGAGCACCACCATCAGACATGCTAAGCCCCGGATATGGAACCCACTTGCACCATTCAAATGCACCAAGCAGATTGACACCAACCTAGTATCAGAGAGCACAGCATAGAGCTCTTCAATAAACGCGTGAAAAGATTTTTTCAGATTCGGGAGCGCGCGAGCGTAATCCTTGGTTTTGTGTCCATAGGTTAGCCGCTTTTCATCGGGAAGGTAGAAATAAAAACCTAAAAACACTAGCCACAGTTACCTAGTAGGGTTTCCAAGATTGATAAAAATCATAAACATATGTAGGTACCCTTACTGCCATGCAGAATGCAATGTGGATGCAATCAGCTTTGGAAATTATATTGAAAACATTATGTTCAACTTCAATGCAATATCAACATCAAGCTACGTAACTAAGTATTGTTATTATTTGTGATTGTAGTGAAACAATCTTAGAACGCCCCAGTACACGGGATCAAATTTTAATTGGTATCAGGAACTCAGTGGCATTAGTCTAGGAGTTTCTAGCACGCGAGGTACGATGCCCCGCGATCGGGTGAACGTTTCGCGTTAATTAATTGGGTATTTTCACACGTCAGCGGCTAGATCTCTCCAAATAGATCGGCGCACGCGGCCCTTAATTAGCTATATCTGCGCGACCGATCGCCTGCGCCCGCGCACTCCGCCACGCCAATTTGGCGCTACTCTCTACCTCGGAACAACCACAGATAACACAACTAGAATGCTCGGTAATAACCTCATTATGAAATATATAGCCTTCTGTCAAACGATTGCTGGATAACTTTCTAAGACATTTGTTTACGATTTAGGTGTAAGCTTAATCGGAAAAGCAATAATACATTTATATTTATGTGCACTCACAAACGTTTTGCCCTTAACAAGTCCCTGTATCAAGGGAGTCACACACTAACACACAAACACACACACACACACATATACATATTTTGCAACATATATACGCCAGGCCTTCCACAATTGCGGTTTATATATTATGCTACTATTCAAGGGAGCGGAGCAGTGGTGGTATATATATTTACATAGTATAAAATGAAGTCCTTTCCGCAGTCCGTCCCTTAGATCTTTTAAAACCAATTTCAATAAAATTTTCAGCGATAGATAGAGTGATTAAAGAGGAATGTTCATCATAACAAACATGTTTTTGTGCTCTTAAATCGCAAACACTGGCTAAACCTTACGAGATAGATCAAATTGATGTACTACGCAATTGTATATCTTAAAAAGATCGTTAAAAAGTTCGCGGTGGTACATATTTATATCTAAAGAACCCTGGGTTTATCCAACATTAACATATTATTATGTAAGATAAAAATGGAGTATAAATAAAATCTCACGCCTTCCCACAAGGGTCCCCGAAGGGGTAGACAGAGGTGTATAGGTAATACCCACTCACCCACTTTCCGCCAGAGGTATATTAGGGGGAAAAATCTGGGGGAACCTTGGGGCACCGCTTGTTTTAAGGCGTATTAAATCAAGTGCGGCGCTGAAAGCCCTTCCATCGTCTATTTCTATTTATCGATTGTCATGAATCTGTAATGAAGGCTAGCGTGACTTAGCGTCGGCGCTCGTGAAGCCTAATAGAGGTTTCTCTGCCTATAATAAAATAATTACCGCTGGTATTGAATGCGTCATTTATGGGGCTCAGAATCATATTCAAAAGGTTTTATCGAATGTTATTTAAGGTGGGAATGTGATGTACAAATGCAACGTCAATACCTACATGTGTTCTTGTGGGCTGTTTAAATATACTTAAATAAATACTATATCACATTTGTATAATGTTTGCGATATCCTTATCCCAACCATAGCACCGCGATTGAAAAGCCTAACGTATCTACGACGACGCCATTTGTGATTATGACACTATCGGATGAAAAAATAAAAGCTATATTTACTTGTTTTTTTTTAACATAAAGTTAAATCCGCGAGTAAAACGCAGAGTCCTACAACTATTATACTGCGTCAAGTACGTTGCGTGTGACAAGTTCAGTTCCCTGTAAAGAGTGAAACGCGGCGTGTCGAGAGAGTCGCACGTGTCCGTAGCCCACCATTCTGTGCCGCACAGATTGACGGCCCCGTCAGAAAACAATTACCTTTTTGTCGGCGAACCGATACATCGCTAATTACAATAAGTGATCATTGACTTTTTTAATTACGCCGCCCATTGACGTGTCCATCATAGCGACTAATAGTTGCGAGTCAGTGCGTTTAATAATGCTGGCCGGAACGGAATGGCCGTATCTATTTTAAGGTTCGTTGCTTAGTTTTTTTTATCAATAAAAGTGCGCAAATACTGCCCTATTGGTTGCAATTGACAGCAATTATTTTAATTGTTTTATTTAAGACATACATTTTATGATTTTATTTCTTACTGGTTGGGGCCGCGGTGTTGTTACCCGCGTAACATTTGCTTTTTTTTTCTGGGATAGAAAGTAGGTGTCCTGTTATGTCAGCCAATAATTTTTGTATACAGTACAAATACATTAAGTCAAAATAATAACTTCTACATTATTGAGTTTTATGTCGGGAAATTATGAATAATTTTAGGGTATCAATCAAACTCGTTGCTAGAAAGGTGTAAGTTACAAGCCTGTGACATACGGTCTTACATTCAGATAATATGTATTTTCTTTCTAGCTAGGATACAAAAAGTTATATTTTGTTGCATATCTCAGCTAAATATAGTTTATATCTATATTTTTTTTATTAAGAAATATTCACCAGATCGTAAATCTGTTTTAGGTATTTTAAACCTGTTCGCGTAATTTCCCCGCGACTCGTTATTCATGTACTTTCTGATTGAGACTGAATATGGTAAAAGACAAAAAGTAACGGCAATTGAATGCGAATTTCAACGTGTTGAGTGCCTCAAGTAAATATTGATGGTGTACGAGTTTACCGGGCTGTTGTAACCTGTTTGGTGCAGTGCGAGTATACGCGTTGCATTCCTTGGGTGAGCACGGAGAAGCGAGTGCCACACGGAGCGGCGCGGCGGCGGCGTGCGGCGAGCGGCCGGCCGCCCCGCCCGCCCCGTGAGAACCGAATGTTCCCGACCCCTAATTACGTTTTATGCGATATGGCCATTTAATTAGCAACATGTTTTCCATTCCGAAACATTAATTAATATTTTCATCAGAGTTCCCCGCATTTAACTGTGCTTTTATTACTCTCTAGACATTTTTAATAAAGGGACCACCCTCATCGGGTGTTGTTTAAAAACCTTGTTATCAATTATTTTATTTCAGCGTCGTATGAAGTGATCGCTTATGTCATTGACTACGGTCTCGATCGGACACTTTGGATGCGTTTTTTTAAGTGAAACCGATGAACGAATAAAAACTTTTATGGCAGCTCTGAAAGCGGCGACAAGTGGTCGACATTATAACGGCGCGGGTTTACATTCGTCAGTTTATTTTTTTGTAGCAATAAAAATAATGGCACGAGTGTTTCTTGACAGCTTCGTAAGAAGATAACATCTCGATAAAGCCAACGCTGAGTGAATTCGCCGGATAAGGGGCACAATTAATTCAATGGTGCGCGAGTAATTGTAGTAACAGATTAATAACCGATCCACGTCCACGAGACAAATTGCGGCAGCTGACCGAGCGCCCGCGAGTAATGACGCTACTCTGTGACATCTCTTTCATTGGTCGCATTACTCGTAGCCTTCATATACATTTCTAGTAACATATTACGAGAGCAGGCTTTGTACATTTATTATTTGCATAGTTGGAGTCGATGAAGTTCCTATTATTTCGCCGTATTCGAGGTCCGAAAGCGTGAGAATAGCCCCGGAGGAAACTAATTACACCGAATGTGGCTTGGGTCTTCGGTTAATTAGAGACTGAGTTGTTCAACCCTCTTAATTAATACTTGTGCCTAGAAGGCCCTCATGCTTACCTTCAGTGTTTTGTTTGAATTGTTAATTCGTGATAAAACACGAGTGGGTATTGTGTTAACATTATAATTAAATGTTAAAAATGCGAGCGGTACTTGCGTCCAAGCCTTTCCTCTCACAATATTGAAAAGCTTATGGAATAATATTTGCATAAGTAATTCAACTTGCTCGAACTTTTGTATAGCGATGCTTGTTACCTGTGACCTTGCCTGTTTTGAACCCATGTTGTCAGATATCTAGGGTTACCAAATTAAGACTGTGTTCCCCTTGCAGGAGAAAACATCAGATATTGCCACGGCAGAATGCCATGAAATAAATATTTAAAATAGACGTTGCAAGGCAAAAGATGCGAGTGCAAATCCCGATGCCAATGAGTTTACCTGAACTCGAGAACATACAGTATTTAATCACAGCACAAGCTTTCCTGTGTAGGAAGCACGGAGGATGTTGTTAAACCTCTGCCTATCCCTTCGGAGTACCTTGTGGGATGGTTTAAAGGTATCGTATAAAAATTATAAATGCGAGTCTGTGAGGACGTTTAGTCCTCTTTCACGCAAAAAATACTGAACGGAATTGGATGAAATTTGGCACAGATATAGATTATAGTACTAATATATCCTCACGCCTTCCCTCAAGGGTAGACAGAGGTGAATAGGTAATACCCGCGCACCCACTTTCCGCCAGCGGTATATTAGGTGCCAACGTGACAGATGGCGAGTCCATCGCCGTTACTCAAGCACGACTATACAAACTTTAAATTTCTTCTCAGACGTATGCAGGTTTCCTCTCGATGTTTTCCTTCACCGTAAAGCTCGTGGTGTGACTAATCACTGTACTTAAGTTCAGAAAAACTCATTATATCATAGATTATCATCTTGATTAACACAAAGATTATATTTATTCTCGAAATTAAATATTTTTTAAGGTGTAACCGCGGCTGGTTTGTGGTAATGTGGCTATATACAAATATCTAATACACATACAAATATCGTGTTCGAATTACGTCATTAAGAGATTCTAGCCTGTATTGTGTTCTTCCGACTCACCTTAGTCTTGCGTTCAACCAAATAACACGATCTTTATATTTTTAAGGTATTATGAGCATAGGAAATGGACCACACAAGTGACAATGTTGTGACAAATGTTGTAACAGTCCAATTTGTCTTTGTGGCGTGCTCGCGTCACTCGCTTCGTCTTGGATAATAATAGCTTGTGTTCAGTTGAATGCATTTATTTCTATAAGGTCAATGACTTCATGTTGTTTTCTATAGCTCTTGTTTCGTAATGCAAAGATCGTATAGCATTTAAATACTCTTAATGGGCTGCACAGGTAATACACTCCCAGTGGAGTATAGTTCAATTCGTACATCACATGTTTTTATAATTTAATTCTTTTCATACGTATTGCAATGTAGTTATGACATAAAAATTCAATAAAATACACACGAAAATCAGAGAGCATACATTGATATTTTTTAAAAGGAACTTATTAAATTGACAGGAAAAGATCTATTTTATAAAGGACTACTTATTAATTTTTAAATGATAATGTTTACAAAACAGTTTGTATAGATACGTACTATTAACTTGTATTTCATTGTGCTTAAAATGTTTCATGATAGTTGTAGTTATTTAGGTGTCATCCCTAATATATGCATGCCAATATTTAGGCCTGAACGCGCGATTCAATCACTATGTATGTACATACATACATCACACTATGTATTACCACCGCACCTCTCGCCATCGACGGGAAATTCATCCCCATACCTTGGACTGCGCTGTTTCCTAAGGGGCTTGCTTCCGCGAACGCTCAGGCTGTGGAATGAGCTCCCCGTTGAGGTTTTCCCTGGAGAGTAGAGCATAAAGCTCTTCAAGAAAGGTGTGAAAAATTCCTGCAGGGTCGGCAGCGCGCGAGCCATTCCCCTGGTATGGCATACATCCATAGGCGGCGGTAACCACTTACCATCAGGCGGACTGCATGCTTGTATTCCACCCGTGTGATATAGAAAAATAAAAATGTAGAGAACCGTCTACTGGCAGATAAGTTATTTAATTTCATTTCACCATATACCTGGTTTCCTCCTGATATTTTCCTTCAGCGTAAAGCTTTACCGTGATAAATAATTTAAGTTCTGAAAAACCATTGGTGTTGACCATCTGGGTTTGATCCTTTAATCTTGAATTAGCAGGTAAGTGTTAACAACACTCCGCCAGGACGGCTTTTTAATAATAATAAGTTTCGACTACGTTCCAACTAACTAAATCGACACGAGTAGTCGAAACCGGTGAGTATGTATTAAGAGACAGCTGAGAGTGGATGGAACGAAAGAGACCGAAGGAAGTTCGGGTGAAAAGTTCTGTAAGCCTTGTGAGGACTGACACCATACTCTTTCTGTCTATTCCGTGAGGGAATGGGCATGAAAATACATATATGTATGGTTGTTTAAAAATGCCTTTATAATGGTTAATTTATCGTTTTTTTTGTTACAGGTAAGTTCTTCATAGTATTTGTCTGCATAATAGGTACATTGTGGAAATAAACACTTCCCGAGATGTAAGTTACAAATGAAGTGGCAAGCTGAGGTTATACCTGGGGGTAGAGCATGGAGTTTTTCAACAAGGGTGTGATTTTTTTCTTGCAGGGTCGGCAGCGCGCGAGCAATATGATATTGCAAGCGTCCATAGGCGGCGTTAACCGCTTACCATTAGGTTACCGCATGCTTGTTTGCCACCCGCATTGTATAAAATAAAAGCTGCAGTCCTTGAGACGTAAATCTTTAAGAAAAGAGTTAACTTTGTATGATAATCCTTCTCGCCTGCTCACAAGGGTTCCCGAAGGTGTAGACTGTGGTGTGCAGTGTGATTAAACACTGTACATAAGGTTAGACAAAACTCGTTAGTACAGTCGGGATTGGAACTTGCCATCTTTGAGTTATAGGCGACTATTCAAACGACCCAGCCACCAAGGCTGCTATCTTCGTATGGAATTTTTTCACGCTAATTAATGATCATTGTCGTCTGTAAGCACAGCAGTGAGAATTGGAAAGTGGCCTAATGATATCCAAGCACTTGTTTAATTATCAAACTTAAGATACTTTTCAAATAAAGCCACCGGATTCGGCAAATTGTTTCGACTACAAAGCATACGGCAAAACAATTATGATAAGTACAATAATTTTATCCAATTATATTTGAGCTTAATTGTTATGCATAAGCCGTTAAATAATTGAAAATAATTCTCTTAAAACTCTTAAAATTCTGTACCAAAATGGAATTACGTCGGTCTACATTTACCTACCTCATTATTACTTGATGACTCGATGTACAAAGTTAAAAGGTTTTATTATAATATAATAATAATATATCCTCACGCCTTCCCACAAGGGTCCCCGAAGGGGTAGGCAGAGGTGTATAGGTAATACCCACACACCCACTTTCCGCCAGAGGTATATTAGGTGCCAACGTGACAGATAGCGAGTCCATCGCCGTTACTCGAGCACGACTATTCATACGCCTTTGAATTTCTTCTCAGACGTATGCAGGTTTCCCTCGATGTTAACATGATTATTATCTCATTAATTTATGATTTCGCACGGTTGATATTCAGAATAAAAAAATTGCATTGTTGTTAATTTTTCTTCGAAGTTTTGCTGTCCTAGAAAGAAAAAAGCATCAAGATCCGCTCAGTAGACCCGTCCTAGACTTTATGTTGTAATATAAAGCGATTTCGCTCAATATTTATTAGTATACTTTCAGGTGTAAGAACTAGTAAGAAATTTTTTTTTATACAACAAGAGTGACAAACAAGCATACGGCCCACCTGATAGGAAACGGTCGAAGTAGCCTATTTACGCTCACGAGACCGAAGTATCACTTGCGCGTTGCCACGCCACTCTGTGTTCGGAGAGTTATAATGTGTTGGTAGCATAATGGGACTAATCCCTCTGCTTCCAACACAATGTAACAATCCTCCCCACTCCCAAAGAACCTTATTACTGGAAATCTTATTCACCGCGTAGGTTGCGTCACAACACAAAAAACTTTGTTATTTGGCTATGGACTTCCATAAGGTGGAGGTCCTGCCTCAGTCGGGCAGCTCCAAATTCGAACGGGAAACTCGTTATGCCCTTACTTCTCATCTTTCGCTAGATATATTTCTGAAGCATGACTTTCTTCTTACTCTTTGATTTTCTATGCAAATTTCCTCATAATGCTTCCATACCGTGACATGGTGTTGTAAACCATGTTACGGTATGGAAGTTTGTATTTTACACCAACCTTTGTTGTATTTTATATTTAATTTTATATAGTATCATTGTATGTCTGTCTATGGGCCTCGTTGCCTGAAATAAATAAATAAAGTAAACCGCTGCACTACAACCGTGTGTTCAATAAATGTCTAATACACCAGTGTAAACTATGAAACCACTTTACAATCTAATTTATTCCAAACATTTAGATCATTAAATTTTATTTCCGCACTAAAGATTGGCAACTGCCAAGTAACGTACAAATAAGGTTGCAATAGATACTTTATAAAATGTATTAACGACTTGTCAGTGTAAAGTCGTAAATGCGAAATTGTTCTCGGGCATACATAAGGGCGCATTGAATGTACCTATTTGAGAGGTCATTGGCGGACAGCGCTGTATTACCGAAGGACGGCCTATGCCACAGGTCCTTGTGCTAAAAAGTGCTGTACCGCCGGGGACATGGCTCTTCGATTAACATAAAATCAAAGCGGGCATCAGAAAGCAGTGTGGGCGCGCGCCTGCAATTGAAATCCACACCTTCAAATTCCTTTTACGAATAGAGCAGTTTTAGTAATATAATTGTGCCTGTAAACGCACACCTCGTAATTATACAAACGGCTCGTGACCACCTTACCACATTTACTCAGTACGTCAGCTTCGCACTATCACCAGCGATGTTGCAACTAAGCCGGTTGAAAAATAATAAGCAGTTAGCAGACCTCGCGACCCAAGGAGAACCGCACCGACATTGACCCGGCAGGCTCGAGTGCCTACACCGGAATCCATCGTGTCTTATTTTCTTGGTTTGAATACAGACTACTCTACTCGATAATCATTTAATAATGGAAATGCTTGCTTGTAAAAAAGTCAAGATGTTTTAACTACATCGCAGCTTTGGTGCGATTTTTATCCGGTCGAGCTAACAAACGCATAAATTCCAGACAAGATCCACAACTCATATCCAGTTAGCTAATTACCGCAGGATGCACCTAGGTACTTAATAGATGGTTGCGAGACTTCGACACAAGGCAGGACACTGTATCAGTTATTATACCTATTCAATTTGAATAGTGGTTTACAATATAGTACGATTCACTGTCATGTTTGATGCCGAGTGGCGATGCGACGCACTGATAACATTCCGGTTCAGGTATCGAACACGAAATTCTTGGCGCGTCCAAGTGCTGCGATACTTGAGGCTCCGAAGCAACGATTTGATCTAGACGTATGTTAGAATGCGAGGAATTCGGAAACGATTGATTGAAGCTCGTCATTCATTGCTCTCAGTGCGCTAATCCAGTCTCTAGACGGAGCCTTAGTGTGCAATGTTCTGCATTCCGTTGCATGAGGTATTGTCAGCGAGAGATCTCGTCAGCGGCCGATAGGATCGTGACAGAGAATTCGTCGGTCGACTGCCGGTGGAATGCAGTGGTAATTGATTTGTCCTGCGTAATCGACGGTCCACGGGATTGACGGGAATATAAAGACGTTATCGCCGCCGGCTAGTAAACTGATATACACGTTACGCGCTTCATGTTAACCACTTAGAACTGAGCGGGCCCTTTGTCATTTACATTAAGATTTTATATTAATAATATTTTATTTGCAAAAACATAGTATAAACAGGCGTTACAAGTAGTAGCGTACTTATCTACCTCTTTCGCGTCATCCACAATGATTCTGACGAGCTGACATAAAAGCAAATGTATCATCGATTAAAACATACAACAGGTATGTATGACACTAGACCATATTTCTCGACTTTAGTTATAGCTATGAAGCGACTGCGCGTACAGTTCCGAGTACTTAAGTAGTAACTACACTGCATTGCACGATATCGATGAAACTGGCCGGGGTTTGAGCAAAACCAAATAAAATTTATATTCATAGCCGTTGTATTTATTGGCTTTCAATTAGTATAATCTTAATGGAGCATTAACATACGCGCGGGCGGCGCGTCGGCCATTACCATAGCGGGGACGTGTTGCCATCCTACGGTCTGCGGACTCTGCGGTATGTTTTCACAAAATTATTATTTACGTCTTCATTTTCATTCATGTATACTTGATAGAAACTGTGGCATGAGAGCCGTGGTGGCCGAGTGATTCGAGTAGTTCTATACAACACAAAGATTGCAAGTTCAAATTCCGACCAATGAGTTTTTCTTAACTTACGGATAGTGATAAGTAACATCTCGAGCTTTACGGTGAAGGTAAACAACGAGAGGAAACCTGCATACGTTTGAGCAGAAATTCAAAGGCATATATTTAGTCGTGCTTGTGTAACAGCGATGGACTCGCCAACTGTCACGTTGGCACCTATAATATCTCTGGCGGAGAGTGGGTGTGTACCTATACACCTCTGCCTAACCCTTCGGGGACCCTTGTGGGAAGGCGTGAGGGTATACTATTTTCGCGTCTTCATATTCATTAATGTATACTTGAATGGAAACTATGGCGAGTGTGGCTAATTTACATGCGTATCATCACACCGAGTCCCTCACGGGGTAGGTAGAGAGAGTAGAGCGTCCGTTCTCTTTTGATTTACATACCTCTTCCACTTCGTCCAATTAAAATTCCTTTTTCAAATATGTTATAAAACGAACAATTTCATTACGTGAGCAATCAAATTTGTATACTTACACTGGGTAAAAATAACACTGAGAATTTTAATTAACTAGGTTAGATCTTCTGTTTATTATAATAATACAAAATGGGCTTAAGTGCTCTTCCCCTTTAACCCATCAAACTCAGACTCAAACAACATCTACCACTACACCGTACTAAGCGCACTTACATTACACACACATATATATGTATGTGTTACACCTTGGTTCACATCACATTACATAAATTGAGTTCTGACACATCGTAAGTCAGCGCATGTTCCGCATCCAGACTAATAACCGACTAAAATGGCAAAAGTTACGGGCTGTTCCAGTTAACCTCAGACGTTTCGAAAAACCACATAAATGGGCAACAGACTGAGGTCTAAGCTGGCAGCACCGGTCGCGGAAGGCTCGCTGCCGATGACCTCCGGCGACCGGTTCCCGCCCGCCCCGCGCCGCGCGCCCCTCCCGCGCCCTCGCAGACATTTCATTACGTTATTATTATATTAAAAGCTATAATACACATTGTAGGCATTAGTCCGTCCCAAGAAGGGGCAATGTATGGCCACGCACTCGTTCCGCTGGTTTTATTTCAAAGGTCTGGGGCCTGAGGATTAGCGCGGTGATCTTTATGGCCGCTTTGAAAGGCGAATTGTTCTCTAAAGCAAGAAACTTTTCATTATTATACTTCTTGGTATTTTCGCCGGACAATATGTTCTAAACGTTGAGTACACCAGTGGAGGCATTGAGTTGTATTTCATTGTTACACGCGTATATTTCATTAGCGGCTACAAACTTTAAGCATTTACAATCTCCTCTCCAGTATATAAAGGTCACGGATAATAACTTATTATCACATAAGTGACGTAAAATAGTCCATGCTTAGAAATTATTTGTGGCAGTTGTAAATAAAATCAATCCAGAAAATTTTAAAGGAAATTTCAGAGTTTTTTTATCATCCGATTAACATATCTTTATTATATGTCTTTTGCCAAAAACAAAAATTTATTAAGGCAACTCTACAACAGTTAAAAAAAAAATTAACTTTTAAGGATATTATGGAAATCTCAAAAATATTTGAAAATTTTATGATGGATGTATTGAATATGAACAGTATGGTATGTTTAGAATTTTGTATTTTTTCAATTAAATTTGCCTTTTTTGTTGTTGCTGTTGTATGCTTAAATAGACATAAAAAAACTAATTTATCAATCAATTTACTAATAACGGATGTACTGGATGACATTCCCTGAACAAAGTACAGTAGACGTTTTCGTACGATACGTCGATATGCTTTTGCCATCATTATTTATGAGTGCGAAACGGACAAATATATATGACGTCAAAAAGTCTAACCTAGTAACTACTCATGCTAAGAAGCCTGGTCTGATTCTGTGTTTACTACATTTCTTACCGACTACTTAAGCCGCGGTGGCCAGTGGTTGAAATGACCAAGATTACAAGTTCAAACCCTGTATCGCTAAGGTTATTAAAATGACACCACACATATCTCTGGCGGAAAGTGGGTGTATTGGGTATTACCTAAACACCTCTGCCTACCCCTTCGGGGACCCTTGTGGGTAGGCGTGAGGAGCTTTTACAATGAGGAAAACATTGAGAGGAAACATGCATACGTTTCTGAAGTAATAGAGTGTTGAAATGAAGGTACATACAGTATGTATATTCGTGCTTAAAAGACGATGAACTCGCCAGCTGTCATGTTGACACCTAAATATATCACCGGAGAAGAGATAGTGTTATTACCAGTTATTACTACACCTTTACGTGCTTAGAACTTCGGGACCCTTGTGCCATGGCGTGATGGTCTACAGTTATGCGACAAGGGAACATCAAACACATATACCGACAATGACTTAAATCCTACCAATTATAAATGCGAGTTTCTAAGGACGTTTTTTGCTATTAAATACAGAACGGTATCGCACGAAATTTGGCACAAACATTCTATTAGCTGGATACATACTGGATATTTTTTATTCCAGAAAATTAAACCAAAACGATAATCAATGGAATCTAATCATACGCGAGTGAAACTACGAGACACGGCTAGTTTAAAATAAGCGTTAGAGCCGCAAAGTGTGTCACCGAGTGCTCTAATTATAGTATCCACTTGTGTGATATGGCGGCGGCGGGCCTCGTCGTGTACCGCACGCTACGTATCGCGTTACATCGCGCGGTGCACTTGATCATGCCGTTGTCTACGCTCTTTATTTGTCAGATTTGCTTTTTTATTGGTACCGCTTTGAGCCCGACCGCGGCGAGCGACCGCACCGCTTAGCGTTCGCCGCAGAACGACCGCGCTGAATTAGCCTTACTAGGCCCCACCATAACATTGTGGGAAAACTTAAAATCAATATCCATTTAAGCTTAAACGTATCTCGCAGTGCAAGTTTAAACTTAAACCGTTTTACTAGTCTTTCGACTGACGCTAGATGCGACTGAAATCTCATAACTCTCATTACTGTCTACTAAACCCGTACGTTATTACACATCCTTTAAGCCAGGTCTAAGTCGATGTTTGAAACTTATTAGAGCGGTCGTTAAAGTGTGTAGAGCCGGGCGCATAAATCGAGTTGGCACGTCAAAATATCAGTGGTAATAGAGCGAGTGGAGTGCGTGCGCCGAGCCCGTGCCCCGGCCGACCAATTTATTCGTCGGGACGTCAGATTTCGAGGGCCTCGTTACGACTAAGCCTCCAATTAGACTTATCCCTAATTAAGAGATGCCAATAAATTACCCTCCATCACGGGCTAACGAAGACGCGCCGCACTAATAACGCTAATTGATTTTGAGTAATGAGCTCGAGTTTTGATGGAGCTGATTGGGGAGAGAGGGCGGCATCGATCCGACTACACTGCCAATATGAGGATGCTTTGGTCGCGCTGTTGCTCAATAGTTTAGTGGACGTCTCACTAATCTTCGGAATAGCAAATGTAGTGATGTTATATTCCGAGATATTAAATCTTACGATTTTAATAATGCTTTTGACCTATACAATCGCAAACACTTAAAGAAGTACCTGTAGGTTATGCCATGTTCGGGAATAGATCCAGTATTGGCCTAATGGTGAAATCATATGCAACTGTTTGAGTCATTAAATTTATCTGAACTTAAGTAAATTGATTTATTACACCACTAGCATTACGTAAACCTGCATACGTATGCGAAGGTATTGATGACGTATGTTCGGTCTTGCCAGTATAAAAACAAAAGAATCCGATTTAGTTTTTTGTAATTTGGCAGTAACATTTAAAACGACTTGTATTAAATATGTGAGGTAACCGCATGGAATGCTAGCTGTACTCATAGACGAACAAAAAATTGTACATACCAAGGCCCGGAGATGAGTCAAATAAGATAATATTCTTCATAACAATGATCAATTACAATTTATCATTATTAATTATGTCTACAAACCGACAAGTGTGGTACCATTTGTGGAAGCAAAAGAGTATCTATTTGTGAATAGCTAAAGTTGATTTTCCTTTAAAAAACTAACTTTGGTAGTGTTATTGGCTAACAACAAGTGTACGAATTGAGTAAAGAAAATGTGTACTGTACTAAAGAACCTGTGAATATTAACATTATATTATACTTATTAGGATTAAGACAATCTACTTAAAGAAATCTACAAATGAAATAAAAAACTGGGCAGAGTAAGTATTTAAAACCTAGTCCTGGTTTATCTGCCATCCCTGTCAATTAAGACCCAAAACTAATCATATTTGGACCTCCCTATTCAGGCCGATATGTAGCCGAGAGTATCACACTTATAGAAGTTTTCCCAACAGAGTAAAGCGTAGAAATTAAAAGACGCATATTTTGTTGTGCTTGAGAAACGGCGATGGACTCGCCATCTGTAACGTTGGCTCCTAAAATGTATGTTAGGCGAAAAGTTGGTGTGTATTACCTACTTAAACTATCCCTACGGGGGCCCTTGTGGGAAGGCGTGAATTATAGTTGGCGTGAGAAATTCACGCTTTACGCTCAATAAGCATGTGACAAGGTTATCGGGTTGGTAACGCTTGTGTGATTGATATTGCAAGCGTTTATAAGCGGGGGTAACCGCTTACCACCTGTATATACACCCGTATATAAACCAAGTGGTATAAAAACCGTGAACATCGATTGTGACCACACTTAATAATTACACGTTTATAGTTTTAGAGTTCATATTCTTTCGTTCAAAGATTTTGTAATGTAATGTCTTGCCTCCGGTGTGTGGCATAGAAGCATTATTTTTAATTAACATCGTGACTGATCAACATCATTAAGTGTTTATATATTTATTTTCTTGCTTGGCGACCCTATGTTATTAAATGAACATGAATCTACTAGGTTATGTTATGATATTAAGCTCTGCAATAGATATGAAGGAGGACGTCGAAAGGAACCTAAATTCAAAAAGATTTTTGAAGTTATTCCAGGTTTTTATATGGTTGGTATCTTACTTGTTCATACCTCTAAGGTCCAAAACAGCGCCTATGATGATATAACTCTGCCTACCATCACTGGGCATTCAAAAGGTAAATCTAAATCAAGGAAGATGTTCAACAGACATTTGAAACAATTTTAAGCCTTAGACTTTTAGAACTGATTGATAGAAAATCGAGTTAACTTAAAGATATGATAGTATTTCTTCAAGAATTCGTCTTGATGCCACTATTCAAATCTATCTATCTATCTTGTCAATGGATTGGTCCTTTATGCTGATGAAGTTGTAGGAAAGCACGACGTGACTTGCAAGTACGGCCAGATAGTATCGCGCGGCACACGGGCCGCTATCACAATCTCATTAGTACACACAATGCGATTAGCTCGTGAGACCATCGCTTAAGAACCAGAACCGACGAAACTTTAGAACTGTTTATTATTAGGTACATGTAAAAGAAAACGGTATTTTTAGAGCGCAACTTGAGACGTTTTGTCATTTTGATGTGGTAGGTAAATTTCGCTCAAAGAATCATAATTACTTATCAAAGTATATAATAATAATAAATCATATAATATATCCTCACGCCTTCCCACAAGGGTCCGCGAAGGGGTAGGCAGAGGTGTATAGGTAATACCCACACACCCACTTTCCGCCAGAGGTATATTAGGTGCCAACGTGACAGATGGCGAGTCCATCGCCGTTACTCAAGCACGACTATACATACGCCTTTTTGAATTTCTTCTCAAATCACTTAAAAAAGCCTAAGGTACTTATCAAAGTACCTTAGGCTTTTTTTGACGCTCACATGCAAAACCGATTTGTTGATGACTTACCAACGACACCGTGGCTGGAAGGCAAAGGATCGATAAGAGTTGCGTGGGCCCTAGCAGCCTTGGTTTACCTCATAGGCTGGTTTGATTAATTGATCGAAAGAAACGTTACTCGAAAGGACAAACATATCCTGCAAACCCAATGCACCAAAATATCCCGAATGTGTTCGAAATCTTCAGTTACAATTAGAAATTTGTCTGACTGATTGTTCTATCGTCTGGTTTAACACGTTAATGTCAAAGAATCATTTCTTTGTGATAAGGGTAAAAGGAAAGCTAAATATCAGAAGTACAACTCACCCAATGCCTACCTCTTGTTAGACTGAATAGTTCTGATATCAGTATTTGGGACGAACGGATCCTCTCGCTTCAAACCCGGCAAATGCTGGATTACTAGAATCTTAATAACAATATAATATCGTTATAAGAGTCCTGGTCGTTACAATATAATACTGCGATCTTCAATAGTGTAGAAGCTAGGGCAGTCGAGTGAATCCAATTTTGAAAAAGAAAGCTCTTGCTGAAAGCTCAATGGACCCCAACTTTCTTGGATCTGTGATATTTGTTTTATAACCATGTATTCGCTAGATCCGATTGTATTAAATGTAAAGAAACTTATCTATTCCATAATTTGATAAGACTAGAAATGGAAACGCGCAATTAAAATTGAATTTTACCGTCTCAATAACTGAGTACAGTTTTCCAAATCAGGTTTTGTGAAAACTGGTTTTACTCACCCGTAATAGGCGAGCGTGGTTCCTATCTATGACAATAAATAATGAAGCGATGCTTACACTACTTACAATTACATTACCAGCCATAATGAGTGCTCTTAGATAAGTGCTAAAAGCATTTAATTGGATGAGAAATAGGCATGTTATGAAGCAGTTTGAAAATTAAGAGTATTATTCATGAGTATTTAAATTATAAACAAAGCGTGAAATTATGCTCGCAGGTTATCTAGTAAGTTACAAAATTACTTACTAGTTAAGTGCGAGGTGGATTATTCAAAGATTGCGTCACGTTTCAAATAGACAGTTTCACCCGACGTTAGTATGTTTGACAAAAACTCTCCTAATATTAAACAGTATTTTTTCAAACCTATGCAGATTTTCGCGTAATTTTTTCCTTCACTGCTCGTGGTATATAAGGGCCATGGTGGCCGAGTCGTTCGTGCTTATACACATATATATTTATATATCATCACGCCATCCCACAACACGGGATAGGCAACGAAAGCAGGACGCTAGTTCTCCCTATCTATTATAATATAACTAAGAAAGTATAATCATTTTCGGCGTTTGTTAATTACCAAAATGATTATGCCGTCGCAGACGTAGGCTGAAAGAGTGTAGACATTAGATATTAATAACATAATTAGGAGAATAAACAAGAAATTTGTGTAAAGTGAACTTTCTCGTTACAAGGTGAACCGTTGTGATTAATTAGGGAACGGGCTAATTAGCGAGCAGAAGTCAACTCATTAGTAAGCGTAATTGAAACGAGCAAGCCTTGGACTTTTCCGAGAAAAATCTCCGCTTAATTTTGTCTATACATGTAATATTTTATTTGAAGCTAATGAACCCTTCCTTGTGCATTTTTAGGTTCACCAGGGTTCTAATATTTATACAACAGAATCTTATCATTGAAAAAACTTTTTAATATATAGGTGTGTTTTACCCAAAATAAATGTATGATTATATTATAATGTCTTAAGAGAACTGGCGCTCTATCCTCTCTGCCTACTACGACACGGACTCGGCGTGAAGATAATAATATGTTTATATATATTTATGTATAATAAGCCGTGGTGGCCGAGTGGTTCGAGCAGTTGCCTGCGACGCAAAGGTCGCAAGTTCGAATCCCGACTGTACCAATGAGTTGTTTCTGAACTTAAGTACAGTGATTAGTCACACCACAAGCTTTACGGTGAAGGAAACCTGCATACGTCTGAGAAGCAATTCAAAGGCGTATGTATAGTCGTGCTTGAGTAACGGCGATGGACTCGCCATCTGTCACGTTGGCACCTAATATACCTCTGGCGGAAAGTGGGTGTATGGGTATTACCTATACACCTCTGCCTACCCCTTCGGGGACCCTTGTGGGAAGGCGTGAGGATATATATTATATTATATTTATGTTTATACATGTATGTAAATGTGTGATAGGTTTTCAAGTCGTCATGTCCAAAGTGATTTGCGATTAATCGTTGCAGGTTAGTTGTAGTTAGTGTCTGATATAATAAAATCTACCTTTCGAGCACCACATCCTATAAACAGCGAAGAGAAAGAGATTGCACTGGTAGTCCGATCATGACGTCCAGTATTTGTTCTCTAGGAATCTCCTTTCTTATGATATGATTTGTATAGCACATGTAGCATATTCTGGGTAAGAATAAATTGGTTCAGCGATACGAAGTAAAAAACAAAGTGTCAAACTTACACGCAGAAAACAAATGCTGTAGAAATTAAACTAATTCAGTTAAAACCCTTCCAAAAAATGTTCCAAAAAGGTCTCACTAACCCCACTTTTTTGAAAATATAATATTTTTGATAATACATAAAAAATAACTGAGCTTTTATTAAATGTGTGGAACGACTATTTCACATTTATGATAATGATTTAAGACACTACCTAATAAAAAGAGGATTATCAAGAACCCGCTACGACAATAGTCTTAGTCTTAATCCTCCCCAATTAGCTTACAATACAAATTTCACTTCGTTACTTCGCATATTAACAATTTTTAGAGCAATTTATAGTTTATTTCCGTTGGAATATCAGCGTATTCGAGTCGATTTGAAAGATTGGTTAGGGCATCGAATCGGAGTGCAATAGGGTGAAGGCATAAAGGAGAGATTGCATACCTGTACCTGTGGCAGTCTGTCGTTAGAGTTGCAGCGCGGCGATATCGATAAAAAAAATATTATTTTACTATTTGGAATTTCGAACGCACTTTGTTATACTTAACTACTTACTGTAAGTCATTTCTAGAATATAAGCCAGTACACGCGAAAGATAGTTTAATCTAAGTGTACCTATGGTAAAAGTATCATTGCAAATACTGTATACCTACTCTACGTAATGGCTGCGTGACTATTATCATTTTCAAGTACAGTTCATCATGACAGGCGGATATGTTAAATTAACACCGTTAAACAAGACGGATTTGAATCGGATCAGAATCAATTTAGCGTGGCGTTTGACCACTTATCGAGCATTGTTGTACTGAGATACCGGCTTTGTGTCGTTTCCCATCCCTACGGCGCCCGGCGGGGGGTGTACGATGATTGATAGCTGGCCGGCTGCGCGGCGTGCGGGAGAAGGACGCAGCTATCGCCGGCAGATTATGCTCTCGCTTGTACGCACAGCGGGTTGGCCTCGTAATTGAATGGCAATTACCTGGGCTGTAAATATGACACAAGCGCGTAATTGTAGGAGTGGAACGCGTGAGGCCCGAGACCGCACTCTCAATGCAGCTTTGAGATGAAATATTGAAAACGTTCTACGTATATCTTCATGAATTTGAGATGTTACTGAATTACTTATTTAATTTGTAGAGGAAATTACCGTAATGCATACAATTTTACAAGTGTCACTTACGTATAAAATGATTTCCCGAATATGACAGTTATGGATACTATACATTGAATGAATTATGGTGAAAGTGGAAAGTGGGTGTGTGGGTGCCTACCCCCTCGGGGACCTGTGTCTTACAGCTTAATAATACGCTCATTGTGCTCGTTATACCCACAGAAGGTAACCTACACTTGACACCAGTGTTTCGGTTGGCTTTTACCAAAATGTGTGGTATCAAATTTGTTATTGTTCAAAAGCCATACCGCGACGCATTAATGCAATATAGAGTTCAAACATGTTCAAAGGAGAGATATACGAGTATATACAGACACGCTCATACACACAAACGTATAGTGTGTACAGTGATTGGAGTAGTTGCCTGTGACACAAAGATCGCAAGTTCGAATACCGACTGTACCAATGAGTTGTTCTGAACTTAAGTACAGTGATTAGTCACACCACGAGCTTTACGGTGAAGGTAAACATCGAGAGGAAACCTGCTTACGTTTGAGCAGAAATTCAAAGACGTACAATCGTGCTTGCGTAACGGCGATGGACTCGCCATCTTTCACGTTGGCACCTAAAATATATCTCTGGCGAAAAGTGGGTGTGTGGGTACCTACACACCTCTGCCTAACCCTTCGGGGACTTTTGTGGGAAGGCGTGGAGATATTTATATATAAAATTATATTACATTATATGTATATGACGTCTATGCATCTGTTCCTTTCGCTCTTTTTTTTATACCACTTGGGTGGCAAACAAGCATGCGGCCCGCCTGATGGTAAGCGGCTACCTCCGCCTATGGACGCTTGCATCAGGGGTATCACTCGCGCGTTGCTGACTCTGCAGGAATCCCTTCACGCTCTCTTGAATAATGGAGGCAGACGCATGTCATGGTACGGCACAGGTTACTATACAAGTTGTTTTAACTTTTGACCCCTTTCCTGTTGTGAAGGTCTCTTAATATCTTTTGTTTCATTGTATTCATATTTAAAACAAGAGTCTATTTCATACAAGTATTTAGATAAATTCTTTTGTAGTGACCCTTGTTGGTCGAGAGATTGAAGGTATGACGAATCAATATTGCAGATTCAAATCCCAGTGATTTTTTCCACCTATTAGTTTAGGCAATTTTTGTATAGCAAAGAAAGACAACATACTAGTTGTGACTAGCGGAGTTGCCTTCATTTTATTTAATTATCTATTATGTTTTAACATTATACCTAAGCCCAGCCTTTCCTTCTTTCTTAAATATTCCTGTTCTATTTCTACTATAAAAAGCATTTCATATTCTATTTAAATATTATATTTTTGTTCACGTTCGTTACACTTACAATCGTCCATCCATCAACTTATCCTAGTAAACTTTAACTCTAACTAATATTATAAATGCGAAAGTTTGTTACTCAATAAAGCCAGAATGGCTGAACGGAATTGAATGAAATTTGCAACAGATATACATTGTCAGCTGGATTAACACAGGGTATTATCCAGAAAAAAACTAGCAATAAAATCAAATATTAGGCGGGTGAAACCGCGGGGCAGACCGGTATGATATTAGTATGCAAATTTGAATTAAGAATACTATAGTATGGTCTCCCTAGCGTATCGAGCACTGGACTATTATCTAATAAAGTCGAATGTTTATATATTCGTGATTAATGTGTAATTTCCATAGGAATAGCACATGCCGGCCGTTGCGCTCGGGGCGTTAGCGCCACCTGTCCCGGTTGCATACACCCTGCGCTTAATTACATATCTATAATACATGACACACCTTTGTTATTGTGGCAATCGGTTGAAAATAACAATAAATTAAAAGAAATTATATTCTTATCCATACAATCCATACCAAGGACGCAAGGACATACTTAGATTCTTTTCACAGGTTAGGTTATGTTATAGTCGAGCACGAAGTGTGAGCTAAGCTGTTAGTATGAGGAGTATACATAACGACCGATCTAAAATTTATTAATAAATATATATCCTCACGCCTTCTCACAAAGGTCCCCGAAGGGGTAGGCAGAGTTGTATTGGTAGTACCCACACAGGCACATACCCACTTTCCACCAGAGATATATTTTAGGTGCCAACGTGACAGATGGCGAGTCTATCGCCGTTACTCAAGCACGACTATACACACGCCTTCGAATCGCTTCTCAGACGTATACAGGTTTCCTATCGAAGTTTTCCTTCACTGAAAAGCACGTGGTGTGAAAACAAGAAATTAAATTAAAGGAGATAATATTCTTATCAGTCTATACATATGCTGATAAGAAAGAGACTTAAAAGTCTAGAGAGGTATGTAAGTCTAGAGAGAACTGACGCTCTATACACTCTGCCTACCCCGTTAGGGACTCGGCGTGATGTATGTAATATTCTTATCCATACAATCCATACCAAGGATATACATACTTAGATTGTTCTAATTGGTTAGGTTATATGTTATGGTCGAGTGCGAAGCGTGAGCTAAGCTGTTATTTTGAGGAGTAGCCAAAATAACCGATCCAAATTGTATAAATAAATATAAATTGCTATATAATAATTGAAGTCTATAAAGCTATACGAATAAAATAGTTTGCCAATTAAAAAATATCTCTTGAACATAGACTCAATTAAAGTTCAACACGGCTAGCTAAATCTAACGGATACCATTCACAGAGATACGTACATGACAAAACGCCAGGAGTCAGGTTTTAATTGGCATGGTGTCGAGTTCAGGGAGGAGAGGGGCGGAGGGTGAGGTCGCCTCTCAATTTTTCTCCCACACTCTGCAAATCAACAGGTGATTGACAAAATTAACTGCCCAAATTCAAATATCAAAATACTTTTGGTGGCATATAAAAGGTGCTTTATATTTGCCGAGTAAACAATAGCAAATAATCCGCATTAATCAGAACCACTTAAATATCAATCGTTCATTAAACAGACCACAATCGTTCATTTAGAACGTTCTCACGCCTCATTAAAGTCTTTTTCGTGATTCGGCGACCGCGTCTACCGTTTCCCCGAGCACAATGAGCGAGTGATTCGGCGGCGAATAACGAGGGCATTTTGTCGGCTGCCTCTCACGTCCGACGCCTTCCGAGGCTCAATGAAAGTTTACCTGCAGCCGTAACGAGCGATTTGTCCCCTGCCCCGGCCCCGCGCTCGGGCCCAAATCAAAGCCCATTCACATCTGCATGCCGACACAATGCTGGCAATTAGGCCGTGCCTGGCCCTACAATCGAACGTAATGTGGCGCGTTCGATGACGCTGCCAGCCGCCACCTTCGGCCATTCCACTAGCGTTCGACTCTCCACAACTCTCAACAAACACAGGAAAAAGCAACAACACTCATATTTACCTTCGTATTTCTGTACATTGCAATTGCTTCCCCATTCATCGGAACTCAGTATTACTACTCAGTATTACTTACTCTGAGGTTGATAAAAAAACGGCGTCACATTTTTTTTTCTTACCATCGTTAATCATTACATACTCATTATGAAAAAGTTGCCCCCGCAGTGTACAAACTCAAAAACGAATGAAAGGATTTTGATGTGGTTTTTCTGATATGTCAGTGCAATATTGGTGTTGTTTGTGTGTTCTGAAATGTTTTAATACTTTTGTGCCCACCTCGTTTGGGACTCGGTAATATCATAGGTATGTATATATGTTAATGAATTAATTTTTCGCAATTAAATCTAAAACTTGCAATAGTATTAGGTTTATCCTATAATCCATAATGTATTGCTAAATAGCCGTGGTGGCCGAGTGGTTCGAGCAGTTGCCTGCGACGCAAAAGTGCAAGTTCGAATCCCGACTGTACCAATGAGTTTTTCTGAACTTAAGTACAGTGATTAGTCACACCACGAGCTTTACGGTGAAGGAAAACATCGAGAGGAAACCTGCATGCGTCTGAGAAGAAATTCAAAGGCGTATGTATAGTCGTGCTTGAGTAACGGCGATGGACTCGCCATCTGTCACGTTGGCACCTACCTCTGGCGGAAAGTGGGTGTGTGGGTATTTCCTATACACCTCTGCCTACCCCTTCGGGGACCCTTGTGGGAAGGCGTGAGGATATATTATTGCTAAATAGAAATTAAACCAACGTCAGTTGACCTTGGAGCTGTAAGTTAGCTTTATGTCTTCTAACCCCAGACGGTTCAAGTAAAGTTTGTGAATGCCCAGCCGGGTCCCCATGGCAACCGGCAATAGGTACCAGGGTCAATCGGTCAATCGTTTTGTGCGTCCCGTCATTACCTCCTTTGTGAGTACGGCCCGGTGCCAGGGGTCAACCACTGTAACCCCGCCACCTGCTCAAAAACTCCTTGAGATTGAGTAGTACGTTGCACTTAGCTCCTCCATAATGTTGTGACTCACAAGTTGTTAATGTGTGAACGTTAGCAGTGTTTGAATTTGGAGCGCGCAGAGTATTATCTATGGTTGAGGTTTTAATGCGTTTATTTTTTATATACTGATTTGATTTTATTAAATACAGAATTCAAACATATTTAATGTACTATAATAAAATATTTTAACATTATGGCATAAATACTGCAAACGAGATTTATTGACATTGAATCCAACATGTAAATAACATATACATATCATCACGCCAAGTCCCTAACGGGTTAGGCAGAAAGTATAGAGCGCTAGTTCTCTCTAGACTTACATAGTACCTCTTTCGCTTCGTCCACATTCATATATGTAAATAAATGTAATGATTACTCTAATTTCTCGTCTTTAAGCAACACATGGAGTAGACCAACCTTCACAGTGAAGATTTATACAATCAAAACACTGAGGAAAATCTATGAATAGATATTTCTGTGTCGATTTATTTTCGCAACTAGTTCGTGTAACAATAGTAAAATAAAATAGGAAAAATGTTGATAGAACTGAAAGTTATGCGTGTACTTTCAGGGCGTTTGGCACGAGGCCCGGCCGGGCGCGTTTTTACAAAAAACCCTACTATCATGGAGTCACGTAGAAAATTAAAATGTTTACGCTTTCATTACTTTCCAAGTATGAAAAACTAATTTATTACGGTACTTGCGATGGCGAAATGGATTTTTGTCACTGCAATACTTTACGCGTAGTTAAATTAAAAATCAGTAACTAGCGGAAGAGTCACTCATTATTGAACGTTTTCTGCCTAAAAATAAAAAAAAATTGTGGTCAGAATATAACGAGGCATTTTAATATTTATTATTCAGGGGACTGGTTTGGGATCACTCTCTGTAAGAAATGCGGCTAATAATTCTACCATTTCACGATCAATTTGTAAGACATGTGACGAACATGGGCAATTTCAATGAATTTATAAAATTTTCGTCAAAATGAGTCGACAAAATTATATTGCGGGGCCCATTCTAACACCGAATTGATGGCCTGTATATAATCACGTTATTTTCATTGGGTGGGCAAAGTCGCCTGCGCAGGTTGTGTTATTGAAAAAAATATTGGCTGGCTAATCATATCTTTAGATGGCAGATGGTATAAAAAGAAAAAACAATTAGCTCTTTGTAACCACAATAATTTTCTACACATCTTAGTACAATATTTTGAGATTACTTCTCTTTAACACCTACGTGTTAAGAGAAGTAATCACATAACTAATGAGTATAAAATATAAATCTAATACAAATAATACACAATTTTAGCCACGACTCGCTAATTTATACTAAACTATTCAAGATTTTTCTCTATACATTACTTCTATTAACCTTGAAGAGACTTGGGAATTGGTAATAATTTCGTTAAATACTTGACTTACTCGTTTTTTTTATATAACAAGAGTGGCTAACAAGCTTATAGCCGACTTGATGGGAAGCGGGTAGTCCATGTACGCTACGATACCGAAGTATCTCTTGCGTTCTACATACATATGTACAGCAATACGCTTTCCCGCCAGGTTTCCCGAAGGGGTAGGCAGAGGTATGTAGGTAGTACCCACACACCCACTTTCCGCCAGCGATGTTTTCCTTCACCGTAAAGCTCGTTGTAAAGTAACAATTACTATAGGTTAAACACCACGTGTACCATGAAACAGTTTAACTGGATGCACGTCAGAGGGTCCCATGGCCTTACTATGGCATGCTCTTGTCATCAGGGGCCAAGTTTACGAAAGCGACAGATATATAGACGTCCCATATAACTGTTCTTTTCACCTTTGATCTATTACAAGAGGTCCCTGCACTGTATACCGATCCAACCGCCAACCCTCTCCCACATTGAGACCTCAATCTGTCGATTAGGAATGACCGGCCATCAGCCGATCACGATAGTCTCTGCGTACTGTTCCCCAGTTAACTCGACGGCCGATATCAAAGCGGATATCAAAGCCCTCATCAACCTTAGTAGCTCGGTTATTATCGCGGGTGACCTGAATGCCAAGAGCGATGCTTGGAATAGCCACTCACGAAATAACAGAGGACGCCAATTGAAGGATCTCAGCGGGCTCCTCCAATTCGACGTCATTGCGCCTATGCACCCCACCCACTACCCCGAGAATATCAACCACCGACCGGACGTACTAGACATTGCGATCCTCAAGAATGTAAACCTTCGTTTGCACTCGTTGAGGTCGCACGACGAATTAGATTCCGACCACCGACCTGTGACCTTAGCGCTCTCCCCCCGATTAGGCCCCCGGACTCAGGTCAGCCCTCGCCTCAGAAAAAGATAACAGACTGGAGAAAACTGGAGGAACTCCTCAAGTCCTCTTCATCTGTTCACTTAGATAGTATCCCGCCCCTCATAGAGTCGGCAGCCGACACTCAAAAGGCGGTCGATTCCCTCACAGCTCATGTACAGTCAGCCGTGGACTCCTGTTCACGACAAGTTCCGGTGATGGAAGACCATCGCTGGAAACTTCCCGATGACGTGCGTGAACTGGTGACGGAAAAGAACGCCGCCCTCCGAGCGCATAGAGCTCACCCGACTGAAGCGAACCGCACCTTTCTGAGGTCACTCCAGCGCAAGCTGAGATACCGCATGAAAGACCTGCGAGACGCTCGCTGGAACAAGTTCCTAGGGGAACTTGAACCGAGTCACCTGGCCTTTTGGCATCTCCAACGGAAACTGAAATCAGACAAAATCTCGTCCATGCCTCCACTCACTCGTCCAAATCAAGGGCCCGCCTTTGACGACGACGAGAAGTCCGAGTGCCTGGCCGACAGTCTCGAGGCTCAATGTACGCCCAGCACCTTGCCAGTAGATCAGCGCCACCTCAAGAAGGTGGACGCCGAGGTCGAAAGCAAACTATCCCACCCACCCTCCGAACACCCAGACCACCCTATCGCCCCAATCACGGTGGACGAAGTCCGGAAAGTGATCAAGGATCTTCACCCCAGGAAAGCCCCAGGTCCCGACGGGATCGCTAACAGAGTTATCAAACTCTTCTCCCCTTATCTCATAGTTTTGCTCACTGCCATCTTCAATGCAGCACTGAGCAACAACTTTTTCCCCCAATCCTGGAAAAGTGCAACGGTTATAGGTATTCCCAAGCCAGGGAAACCCAAGACCGAAGCCTCCAGTTATCGCCCCATCAGTCTCCTCAACGTCCTTGGCAAGATTTACGAGAGACTTCTCTACAATAGATTAAAGAGTTTTGCAGACTCTAAGAAAGTCATACCTGACCAACAGTTCGGTTTTCGAACCAAACACTCTTGTGTCCAACAAGTCCGCCGTATTGTGGAAGACGTCAGTAGCGGCTTCCAATTCGGTTTTAACACGGGTATGCTCCTCTTCGACGTGGCGAAGGCATTCGACAAGGTCTGGCACAACGGCTTAATATACAAGCTGTACCAGTTGGGCGTGCCGGACAGTCTAGTACGCATAGTACGGGACTTTTTGTCGAACCGCTCCTTCCGCTACAGAGTCGAGGGCACACTCTCTTCCCCCCATCCCATACGAGCAGGAGTCCCGCAAGGCTCAGTGCTCTCGCCACTCCTATTCACGCTTTATACTAGCGACATTCCCCTCCATAGACGGGTTAAAAGCGCTCTATTCGCCGATGATACGGCTATCTACTACAAGGGTAGAACCCCCGAGGGAATTCACGACAACCTCCAATCCGCGGTCACAGCCCTGGGGCGGTGGTTCCGGAAATGGAGAATTGAAGTGAACCCCACCAAAAGCGCAGCCATTCTATTCTGGAAAGGCCTCGAACGCCCACGGATAGCCCCCATCACCCTCTTCGGCAAACCCATTCCATGGGAAGAAAAAGCCAAATACCTGGGTGTGATCCTCGATCAACGCCTTTCTTTCCATCACCACGTAAAGGCGGTACGCGCGCGAGCCGCCTTCGCGCTCGGTAGACTTCACAGCATGTTGAATGCACGAAGTAAACTCTCCTTGAAATCCAAGGTGAGGATTTACACGACGTGCATTCGACCAATCATGACATATGCGGGTGTAGTGTTCGCACACACTAGCAAGTCAACTCTCAACCCCCTGCAAGTGCTCCAAAGCCGGTTTCTCCGGAGAGCCACAGGTGCCCCGTGGTACATGCGTAATAGTCAACTCCACGTTGCCCTCAAGGTCCCAACCATAAAACAGTTTTTGAAAAAACTGTCCAAACGTCATTTCGATTCTGCTGTAAACCACCCCAACCCCCTCGTCGTATCGGCCGCCCGATACACTCCTTCCCTTATCTCGAAGATAGGGCGTCCAAAACATGCCGTCATCGAACCGGATGACGACATAACGGTCCTCCAGGACGCCCGACAAAAACATACCAACACTACACAAAACCGACCACTGTTCCGTCCTCGCCGGCGAGGCTCGACGCGAATAAGCCGTAATGTTCCCCCCCGACCCCGCCGCAAACGCCGGCCCGCGCCGAGCCAGACGCGCAAATCCCGCCCCCAAATAATATTTAAATAAAATTACCAGTCCAGTCCAGCTCCCTTGCTCGCGATCCAGCAACGCCCTAAGCCGAGGTTCGAACCCCACAGGGGGTGCCCTTAGCTGTGTTGCTTAGAAATAAAGTGCCTGGCTGGAGGCCTAGGTCTCGCCATTGACCGGTTAAGTAGCAAAAGTTCCCGGAACTCACGCTACGAGAGACAATACAAAAAAAAAAAAAAAAAAATGTTCTTTTCACTCACTTGGGTAATTGACGCATGCTAGTTTCCACGGTACAAATTGTGTGGAAATTATTAACTGCGGTAACCAAAAACTATTTCAGCCTAAGAAATATTACAGTATGCAATGCAGTGCTACAAAATTTCGTGTCGTATTAGTTAAATGTTCGTTATACCGGCAATTATCGACGAGCAGTTGTTGAATATTACTTGGTGGCAGGACCTATGGCGTTGTCGTCACGGCCTGTTGATTAACCTCCAGAGATAGCAGGTTTCAATTAGTCGCCTATAGATGGCGCCACGCGTGCAGGGTGACAATGATCCAATAATTAACAGTCGACAATCGCGCAAATGCCGTGTGGGTTGTCAACTCCGGCACACCGTCTGGGCGTCATTAAGGAGCATTCACGCCGTCCGACAATATTCTTCATTTGCGTACCGACGCGTCGGTCGTCGGGGCGACGTCATTTAGTATATTGTGAGGACTCACCCTTAACTGCACGCCGTTATGCACTGTATTCGCTTTAATTGTCGCAGATTGTGCTCTTGTTGTGACGTTAACAGATCTAGAACTTTATTTGGGACTGCGTGCAATTTTATATTTTGAACTTGTCTGACAACAGTGCCATGAATAAAGATAGATAATATATAATAATAATATCTTGGGACCATTCCACACAAATTGACCTAGTTCCAAATTAAGCAAAGCTTGTGTTATGGTAACTAGACAACGATATATTTACTTATATAGATAGATATAGGACATCCAAGACTAAGGTACAAATACTCGTGTTCATCACACAAATACCTGCCCTCAACGGGATTCGAACCCGCGTCATCAAGTTTCGCAGTTAGGAGCCATTAGACCAGATGGCCGTCTGTTGCTGTAATATAAACGCTGTTAATAATTTGAACGACAGTTTAAAATTAATTTGAACGCCATTAAAATCAACGCCTATTCATAAAAACACCTATGTGTCTTAATATCTCTCAATTGGATAGTTTAGCTACAATTAAGTAATTACGATGAAATAAGGTAACGTCTTTGATCCACCAACTATAAAAATATTACATTATTATTATAGTCAATCAAAAGATAAACTTACTTGCGCTTGAAAAACTTCACGTACTAATTAAGAAGTATAACATTAGTAACACGTTCACCTGTCCCCTTATCCCCCTAATTGTCTACGCGTTCGTGCTATTTGAAGCCTAACACTATTAACATAAAGTACAAAATCGGTTATCTCAACAGCGGTAATGTAATAGAACAACGGACACGAACAGGTTGTGTAACGGTGCATTTGTTTTCGTAATAAAATCCTCGATATCTTTTCGGCTGAGTCACCGATTACCACATTATATTCATCTAGACATAATGCCCATGATTAATAAGCCCCATTAACTTTAAACAAAGATTAATTTCCAAACGGGCCACGCTGCGCGTTCCCGTAGATATTATAACGCCACTACTAAAACTATGGACTTCAGAAAACCTAAAAAATATAATATAATATATCCTCACGCCTTCCCACAAGGGTCCCCGAAGGGGTAGGCAGAGGTGTATAGGTAATACCCAACCCACACACCCACTTTCCGCCAGAGGCATATTAGGTGTCAACGTGACATATGGCGAGTCCATCGCCGTTATTCAAGCACGACTATACATACACGCCATTGAATTTCTTCTCAGACGTATGCAGGTTTCCTCTCGATGTTTTCCTTCACCGTAAAGCTCGTGGTGTGACTAATCACTGTACTTAAGTTCAGAAAAAACTCATTGGTACTGTCGGGATTCGAACTTGCGACCTTTGCGTCGCAGGCAACTGCTTGAACCACTCGGCCACCACGGCTTCAGACAACCGTCTCGTTTTTTTCTTTTGGAATACAACGTTCAATATAAAGATATTTTAATCGACTAGTTGCATAGAAAGCGGATACCTTTGTCTATGTACACTATGTTTTATATAACCTCACGCCTAAGGTCCGAAGGTCCTCACCCCGAACGGCTCCGACACACGGACACCTGTCGCGTTGACACCTAATAATTTATCTCAGGCGGAAAGTGGGTGTGTGGGTACTTCCTACACACCACTGCCTACCCCTTCGGGGACTGTTGTGGGAATGCGTGACACGTGTGGGGCATAGATAGAATTGAATAAATAGACCACAAACATTATCATTAGGTTATCATATAATACGACTTTAAATTAATAATGAGTTAATTTACACTATTATTACACTATTCATAAAATTTATTAAAAATTTAAGTAGTCGCACGCGCTTAGGGCCCACCTGCGCCCGCGCCGGTGGTACGCAGAGTCGTAAGTTGATCGATCGAGCTAATCCGAATTAGCTCGATAGTGCTCTTCAAAAACATTTAATCGACCTCTTTCTTGTCCCAACATAATCTTTACCCTGATCATAACACTCAATTTGCAAACATAGTGATTTGAATTCTATTGCTGCTATATAAGTTGCATTATTGGTTGGTGCCACTCGTTAGTAACAATCCAGACGCTTGCAACAGCCTTATGAAGGGATGTATAGGGACGCAACTTGATTCGTTATTCTTTAGCCGTGCGTGGGAACACAAGAAATGAACTCAACGATTGGGTTCAATAGTTAACCGCTAATTACTGGCTTTTGTTGGCTTAATTGGTAATCCGATATTTATGAAATATTGATGGCTTATTTCTTTTATTATTTTTTGTGTTTTTTCTACGTTTCCTTGTATGAAACGAAGGTCGAAATAAGATACGTGTCTAGTCTACACGTAGTCATGATACCCTTTCAGACAAGAGGACTATGATAAAAAAAACTTACAAGGATGCATATATAGTCTTAATGAGAAAGCATTGCGTTAAAATAAACAATCAGTGGATGTATTTAGATCTTCGGGAGCCTATAGATCACCTCTCGCCAGGCGGCCCGCAAGCACCTGACTCCCATCAAAATAACTCACTCAGACTTTATTTTACTTCGGTATGCAAATGCACTCCAATTAGCGGGTCTTACGTTTCTCGGTAGGTAATACTCATTATTTCAACTTGGGATTTTCCCGCGAACGTACCACAGCCGCTGTAATTAACCATGAACGGGACAGATCCTCCAGCGTTTGCTTATTAACGTCTAATCTTTGTTGGCGGCCGTTGATCTTAATTAATTCAATTAAAGTATTAAGGAGTAGGTGAAGGTTGCGGTTCTATTTCTGAAATTTAAAAACTTAACGTCGTCTTCGTCGTAACGACTCACCGACCGAGTATACAAGGGGGAGGCGAATTAATCAAATAATACCGCGGAGGTGCGGGGTCCGGCGCGCCCGCCCCGCGCCCCGCGCCCCGCACGCGGCCGCGTGCTCCAGTCGCGACCCGCACGCCGCACGGGGAAGTGTCGTCGATCCCCGCATTCGCAACTACTTTTTTCGAAGTTCTCTGTACAGTTTTGTTTTAAAGTTTCGCAAGGAAGTTTTTATGTGGCCGGTCTTTTATCCTGTCGAACTCAAAGGTTAAGAGACTGCACTCGACGGTGTTGTTTCTGCAGTTTTATACGTTGTGTTTTTTGTTATTGTTAAGTTTTTTTGTTTGGTGCATCGTGCCGGTCCGGAGACCGGCGGACCCGGCGAGGTACCGAGCCTGGACGCGCGGCTAACAGACCCCAAAGGACAAAGCCTTTAGGTAACTATCGAAAGTCCATTGGATTATTGCACGCTATAGAAGCGTACAGCAATGCACCATGTTTGTAAACAGTTTTCATGTAATAAATGTGACAAAGTTTACAATATTGTCTTTACTTTACTAACACCGGTGTGAAACGTCGACTTGAGGGCTCGTCCAGTATCCGATGATTGTGTCTTCGTACGACGGGAAGACCACGTGCGCACATTCCACGCCGCCGCTGTTGTTTACCAATCTTGACATTAAGTACTGTTCGCCCTTCAACGCAAAAGACTGCAAGATGGTTTGAATCACAGGGCTTAATATTGAGTTCTTAAATAATTATAGAAATTTTTGAAGTTTGACGACCTTAATAAAGTTTGTTTACATTTTTATTGATAAATGATACAACTCACCCCTAAAAGACTGCTAACAATAGACAAAACTGTAACTACAAGTTATGTACTTCTGGACGAATTAAAAAAAAAAATTTAGAACACGTAGTCTATCAAACCAAGTTTTATTAGTTAAAATACTCGATGTAATATTGATCAATAAGCTGATCAGTACAATACTAATTATATTTTCCCTTCAGGTGAACTCAATTACTAAGAGATAATTAAACCATCAAGGATTTATTTACTTTGAACATCAATTTTCTTTAAAATAAACTTGCTTTTAATTAAGGCTCTAACGAAAAACAAATAGAGAAGAGGAAAGGCGGAGGTTCAACCCTTGCGTGCGAGCGGCCTCGTCGCATTGGGGTCCATAATTATTTTGGAGTGTTTAGGAGACTAATTCACTTAGGGTCTTGCCAATAATGCACGTATAAACCTCTTTTTTATCGTATCGGCTAAGTATCGGCTGTTATGGTTATTTGTATGTAAAATTATAACGTTATACCTACTAGTTAATATAAATGAGGCGATCAATTTCCTCCTTGCTCTAGGTACTATTGATACATAAACATATAATATACTATACATAGAACTATGTAGGTATGAAGGTACTTATATTATATAGGACAGTAGTCAACTATCCTGTTCGAGATATGTAGGTACTCATAATTGCAAAAGGGATCATTTTGTTTCAACTTTCAACCTTAACTACTTACCCGAACATTATGAGTTTTGCATGCACATTGTCCAAGAGCATCTCCTGAATATTTGTCAATCAATTTAATCGAATCGACATTAACATCGAAGCTGCTTGCAAATACTCGTCGATACTCGTACATAAAAGTGGACACGCAACGTATGACATTTGTAAATTAATAATTAAAGCATTCGTAATAAGACGGGTTGAAATTAATTTAAAACATGTCTAAGCAATATTATACGGACCACTTCATTTCATCGCCGTTTTAATTAAAAACGAGTGCCCGCACCCCTCCCCTGTTTTCGGGTTGGAGTACCCCCTGCCCCTTGGTGGGCGTCTCGCTCCGCTTATATTTAGATAATTGTACAATCATCTAAATTAATGAGTCCTCTCGTCCGGTCCTGGCTTCTATTGTATTATGTTTATGGTAGCCAGAGGCCGGATACACGGTGACAATTTTAATTTAAAAATTCTAATTAATCCATTATTCATTTTGCGCCGGGTTTTCGCGACTTACATATATTTTCATTGAATTTAATATCTACCTCAAATTTGTTCATAATTACAAGCATATCAATATTTTTTTTTTGGACACAGTACCCAAAATACCTAATACTTTATATTCTCATATAAACCTTTCCTTTGCCAGTCCGAAAAGATCAAATGCATAATCACATTACTAAGTACGTATTTTAATGTCACTCTTGATTGATATCGAGATATCAATTGATATGTTTCCTGTTAATAAATTCGTTAAACAATGTGTATAATCTGTGGATTTTGTAACTTCCGAGTCCCGGTCGACGACAGTGATAGAGCTCAATGCAATTAAAAGTTTCACTACGTGCGTGGACGAGGCGCCGCCGCTGCGCGCGATTCCACCTTAATTTATGCCAGCGATAAGCTCAACTTATGAGAGGCAATTAATTACTTATTTCAGCATGATTCTAATTTATACAATACAAATTTGTATCCCAGTGTTACAGGTTATGATACTCATTTTTATTTTAAAAGCTGGGATCTTGTTCACGTCTCTGATGCAACTCCTTACATTTGCCTGTCCAGTGCAACCTGCAACTGCCCTCCTTTTACGCCATGACAGACCTTTGCCTAAACTGATTCACGTGTGCTTATCTCTTACTCTTTCTCCACCTCCTTATACCTTTCCTCCAAGATATTTTTATTGTATGCTATACTCATACATTCATAAAACGTTGTTAACCTTTGTTTTTGATCAGGGAATATAAAAAAAAGCAACGCGTATATGATGAACGCTTTTACCAAAATGAAATGCATCAAGTTACAGAAGGACGGTGGATGGAGTGGGCAGGACTCCCCGGAAGGCCCGGGGCGATCTGTCTAATGAACCCGTACCACCCCAGCCTGATTTATTAACGAATTAAACGCATTCTGCTGCACCCTCACGCAAACACAACCATGTGTACATCTAATTGTACATTATAAAACACGAAATAGAAATTACAAAACAACGTTTAATAAAATGTACTTAGTTATTCGGAGGGAAATATGTACCAATACATTTGATTAAATAAACAGACATTTATCCATGTTGGCGTATTGTTTAAATTGTTTATTATATTTATCTTCGCGCACACTATGATCCCCAGAGTATAGATAGTACATTCCACGAAAACGCGCCCCACAATTCTTATAGTGTAAGTGTGCAACATTCCACTAATGTTTGAGTATTATTGGTACCCAATGATTACCTCTGAGTGAACACGCACACTACAGTTAATAGACTCGGGTCATACTACCCGCAACCCCCGACCGCGACTAGAAATTGGTGGGGCGCGTCCTCGTGGATGACACTATCTATAGTAAACAGGAAGAGTAACAACACGCTTGTTCCGCCGGACATATTTATGTGCCAATGTGACAGATAGCGCATCCTTCTATAAATTTCTTCTCAAATGCGAGCAGGTTTTATCATATTTTCTTTTTTAATAAAAAAAAAGAGACAAAAACAATTAGTCGAACTGGATCAAAGGCAACCAGTATTCTTAAAACCATTAGTAATATTCTAAATTGAAGCTTTCTTAACTACGATTCCAGTGAATAAGACATTACTGCCCACAGCATAACCAGTTCCGCTCGGTTGACTCTCTACCTACACATTAGTTCCTTATATTTAAAGAGCAACTAAACAACTCGCTTACTATGCAAATAAAGCTTGCATGTAGCTGGCTGGTGCCACAGAACATTTTCGAAAGTTCTGTTGTATTAAACAATAACATGGTTCTTAATTGAGTTTAAAATAGAATTGTAATTTTGTATCTTCACGCCTTCGGACAATGTTAACCGAGAAGGTAGGCAGAGGTGGAACAACTTCTTTCGTCCAGTCGTCCAGTTTATATAATGTTTGAAATGTAGTGTCTCAAACATATTCAGTTACATTATTCACGATGTTTTCCTAAAGCTCGTCGTACTGTAAAAATCAGGAAAAACCCTTTGTACAAATGAACGTGAATCGAACTTTCCAGTCGACTTCTATAACCTCTCGGCTACCACGGTATCTTATGTTTAATTATTTAATTTTCTTACTCTGCTCTATTCTTAAAAGCAGACTGCGACAGGTGTACATTCCCATGTTTCTCTTATATAAAAGCCTTTTATTCAAGAGAGGATATTCTAACACCGCAAATGAGAGTTGATTGTTGAGATAAGAGGATTACTTTAAAAGCATTAATGGCATTCATATTAATAAGAGCACTTAATTCCACTTTGAGATCAGCATATTAATAATGGTTACAGAAAGTACTAAATATTGAGTATGAAAAGTTCATTCCTTAAGAGTTATTATGGTAACTTCCATTATTTAACGTTCGGTCTCCTAGGAACGCAGAAGTTCGTGTACTCAAATATTAAACACGCGTTATAGAGATGCCAGTGTAACCCTCATATTAAGATGCTCATACAGTTTCTGATGCCGAAATGATTGCTTGAAAACTGCCCTAAAGTTTTCAGTATCCTTAGGATACTCAAAACCAAATTACGCGCTAAGACAATCTTTATTTGTATTATTACAACTAGAGTAAAGTTAATCAAACTATTTAAGGCCTGAATCGGAATTCTCATTGAGTCACTAGGCTCTGTAGAACACCTGCTTTGATATCGCGCATGCCCTCTCCCCGTCTCCGTAAGTCCACATTGACTAAACCGGTTTCGATTACAGGTTATATCTACCTACTTATCCGTTTGGCGGAAACGAACCTCTCACGTAGGTTGTTGTGCATATGCTTATATACTTTGCACACTTAAAACATTATCTAAATGGTGTGATGACTGAGTGGTTCGAGTAGTTACTGGGCAGAGATGGGAACCATGATTGCAAGGTCGAACCCCGGTGGTCTGTATCAATAGTTTTTAACTTAAGTTCCGTGAAGGAAAACTTCGGAAGTCGTGCTTGACTAACGGCGCTGGACTCGCCATCTGTTACATTGGTACCTATATGGATGATATACATCTTCCAACTCTGGGACCCTCGTGGGAAGACGTGAACTATATGAAACGTCGTAATCATGAAACTACTAAACACATATTATTCCATCTAATGAATGTGTGTAGTCTAGAACGACCTTTTTGTAGACGGCTTACTAAAATAACCACTGGCGTAAGTATTCAAACTATTCTGTATCATATATATGTTTATTTTATACTGTTTACATTACGATCACAAAGTTACCTGATTCTTGGAAGGCAATTCAACTTCTATTAAAAAATAAACAAAGTCAACCACATTTGTTTATTCTGTTGGGTTGATGAGGTTCTACTAACCCCTTAAGAATTTAGGACAAACATTCGACTTTATGATATTAAGACAAATGTTACATTCTTTAGTATTTTAATATACTTGATCATTTTAGTGAATACACAAACACGGAGGTATTGTATGGCACAAGATTATCTATACTAATAAATGTAATTGTAGTCTGTTTGTAATTAAAATAACATTTTTTCTAGATGCACATGAAAATAGGTACATACGATAATGATAACAAAAATACAGTTTATTAAAATAGTGTCTACCTTTTTGTTTTGTCCAGCTAATTTCTGAAATAGCGATTTTGACGGGACTTTCACTGGCAGATAACTAATGTCATAAGGAATAGGATTATCTTTATTTAACGTATATTATATATATAGTCAACTTAAACGCAAGTGAGACCGCGGGGCACAGCTTGTACTATATCAAACATTAACACAGTTGCAAGCAAAGCCACTAGGATTTATTGCCTTATTATGGCCAGGTACTTATAATTTGACGTTTTACAGTCCATAAACGTTTGGAAGTATGATAATAAACAAGAAATGTTAAGTGGTCTAATACGCAATACGGTGGTACTACTGGTACTTAGGTACTAGTTATCGAGTATATATTGAGTGCGCTCCAAACGGTTTATTTGTAAAGTAGAAATAATAGCTTTATCTTAATCTAAAGCGATCTAAATGACTACTCATCTCGTCGTTTCAACTCAATAATAGTTTTCGATGTCAATGATTGAAAGATTGACTTTCAGTGTGGTAAAAAGGGACGGATGTAGTATCTTTTCTTGTGATTGAGAGAGACGAAGCATCTCCTTAATTTCTCTCTGCGTGCGGCCACTCAACTTGTGCTGGTCATCCTATTTGATTGTAGAGGGATTTCTGTTCCGTAATTGGTACTAATTATTGTTTTGAGGGTCACCTTCCTGCAGTGGGCTATAAAAAGAGGTTTTTAATCGCCATTAAAACGTTTAATGGATAAAATATGAGCCAAAATTTTGTAGTTTTTATAATTGTCTATACTATGATATTGACTGTACTATGCCATAGAAATATTTGTAGCTTAGTCCCGAGTGTATGCAGATTTATCATTACTCGTTTCTACAGTTACACCACCTATCAAACGTAGCAGTTATTTTTACCGCTACTTCAGATGTAATAATTTTGAATGTTATTGATTCTGTAAGAAATGAATAAGTTGATATACATATTTCACTTTAAAATAAAAGAATAAGATATAAAAAAATGCACCAAATAGGTTAGATTTTTTTTTGGTGTATTTATTAGAACTGCCCGTCTAACCTGTTAGGGACCCGGCGTTATGATACGTATGTATGTATGTATGTGTTTTTATTATAAATGATTCACGTAGAAAGAACTACCGCTAATTCGGGCCGTACCGCATATGTCTTCCAAAGACACAATCCTCTATGGTTCCTATTACTTCTGATTTTTATTCATGTTCAATGTTGCGGAGTATGTTTGAACAATAAATTATTTCTTATCTTATTCTATGCATTGAAATTAATAGCTATCCATGGATAATAACGGCAATATTCAAAGTAAGGCGGGCCCATATTTCACCGTCGCCATAGTAACCGGCACGCCAAACAACAGTCGGTTCAAGATATAAAATACTGAGTCGATATCTGGCATAGATCAACGGTCTACTAATGAAATTTTACTGGAAATATTAAACAGACGGAAAATATAAACAATTTGATTAAGAAAGTGGGCCCCCAATAGAAATCGCTATGCGAATGCTATGATTCTTCGAACAGCATATTGCATACAAGATAATTCACCTCCAACTATTTTGATTAGAGTTTTATTGAGCGCGAAAATAGATTTGTAAGTAGTGTATCCATCCAGATAATACTGTTGAACTCAGAACACTAAGATTTCGTAGGCTGGTTTATATGCATACGCATCCGTTTTCAGGACTGATGCAGACTGGGTTAATCTAAATATGTACATTATGTGTCAAAAGCTGGTCGTGCTAAATTCAAAACCAGGACGAAAGCTTATGCTGCTTTAGAAAAAATATATGCTATTGCATTACCCCCATGTGCATTAAGATCACTCGTGAATCTCCGGCCATTCAGTAGTTTCAAAATCATAAGTCGACTTTGGAACAAATTGTTGCTTCATTATCGGGGCGTCCGTAGCGCTAACAGCAACTAAGTAGATAACAATCAGCTGAAGGCTTGTTCGAGACACGAAATTAATTAAAACAAGTTTGTTCGCGGATCCTATGCAGGGCGAACAAAGCCATGCTGAGTCACTAGGTAATTACACTACGGCAGACGCCAGCGAGGCGCCTCAAATCTAACATTATCTTGTGGCTCATTACTGGAGCCTGTGACGATGGAACCAAGCTGGGGAGAGGTAACATTATCCAAATTTCATTATAATTAATTTTGAAACTATAATTTTCTTCAGCTACTGTGATTGGCTTGCAAGTCACGCCAAACATTAATTAGAGAGGACATTTAGATTTTTCAAGATTGCCGATGCCTAAAAGGGTGAAGTTTTGTTCTCGACAACAGCCTTTAACGTATCAATGTAATTTTTTAAGCTCTCGAGTGAATGGTGCTGTGTTCGCGCCTTGTCATCGGGAATTTTAATTATATTCAGTGATTAATTATGTGTAACGCGTAAAGACGATGGGAAGGGTTGCGATCGCTGATTGATGACGAGCCGCGAGCTCAGTTCAACGCTTCTTCCTACCTCATTGTCTTACATTTAATTGTTACTTTAAACGTTATATTTTGTTCCATTGTTCCCCACATAGTGGGCGATGTAATTTGATTTGTACGTTACACTGAGTCATTGTTGTTATTAATTTTATAATATTAATTATTATTAATCATCAGTGTTATACTCATCCTGAATAATAGGTACAAGTCGTCTATGGAGTCTTCATATTGCAGCGCATGGAGTATGAGTGTGGGAATAGAGTATGAGAACCACTGCTCTGTGGCCGTGGCAGTCATGTGGGACCCAGTCCTGAACTTTTTTTTGTATTGTCTCTCGTAGCGTGAGTTCCAGGATTCATTGTAATCTATATATATATATATATATATATATATATATATATATATATCCATATCTATTTCCATTTGTGAACTCACTCATTACGAAATCTCAGGAACTATAAGGCCGATTTACTTCAAAATTTGGTAAGAGTATTTCTTACGCGGTGTAGAGGTCAGCTAAGACTTTATGATTTTATGGCGGATTTTATGACTTTTTTTTAACTTTTTCATCCGGGCGAAGCTGGGCGGGACAGCTAGTATATAATGTATTGCTTGGCTTGTGCTTTAATGTTCATCATTCTGGGTACCAATGCCAAAAATCAGCATCAATCATATTCATTATTGGATTCTTATGTATTATGATGTAGTTGTTTAACAAGGATCAAGAAGCGGCTGCAATTAGACATAAAAAATTATATTATGTAAATAACCTTGGATAAGATCTAATCAATTAGTGAATAGAATCGACGTGAAAGTTCTTTCATGGCATCGGCCACAGTAGGATATCCGTACAATGGGGCGCTTGGATCGGTAGAAGGAAACCTTTGAAACTACTCACCGCATGCAATCTTACTTTTCTTTATAGTGACTGCTATGAATTCCTTTTTTAAATTATTATCAAAAGATTTTTTTCAAATAACTTTATAAATGTTTCTGAACTATTTAGAAAATATCACGCTCGTTTCCAACTAGGTGAATGCTTTCGGTATGTAAAGAACATTTACTTGCAAGGCCCAGCTTTATCTGTAACTTCTAAACACAATGAGCCATCTGTTGGCGCAGTGTCGACTGACGATATCCATGACCTATTGACAGAAATACCTTCCACAAGCGACTTATATTTATAACTCGCGTATTAATTAACATTTTCTCAATTCGCCCACATGTTTTCCAAAGATCAGCAGGTACATGACCTGGACGACATGTTTCACCAAACAATAATATGATTATGTACTTTAAGTCATATATTGCTGAATAGATAAAAGATAGCAAACACGTATGTAAACAAGTTTTACGTGAGGTTGTTACTCGTCTATGTTGGTATGTACATATTTGTATGAATAAATTGAACACTCATACAAGTAACGAAATATGGATTACCGATTTCTTTCTTGGGCTCAAATTAAGCGAATATATTATAAATCATGTACCTACATAAAGATCTAGTGGGAAGGCGGGAGGATATATTAAATGTACCTATAAAACGCAACTTTACGTAGTAACGTCTTACGCTTTGTCACAATGACTGATTAGTCACACCACGTGCTTTACGGTGAAGGAAAACATCGAGCATTATCGAGGAAACATGCATACGTTTGAGAAGATATGCAAAGATGTATAATAATAATAGTAAATAATAATTTATTTGTAAAAAGTACAGACGTAGTTAATCAACACACGACGTGTAGGTTAAAGCGGGTATTAAAGGTACCATTTTTATTTGTGTCATTACATATCGCAGATGACTAAACTAGGCCGAGTGCATGTAATATAGACACCTGTATGTCTAGTCGTGCTTGAGTTACGGCCATGGACTCTCCAACTGTCACGTTGGCACCTAAAACCTCTAGTGGAAAGTTGGTGTGTGGGTACTACCTATATGAGCCGATATATATATGAATATATATAGAGAACACGAATAAAACAATTAAAATAATTCAGTTCAGAAAATACAAATGTTATTTAAAACTAAATGCTACAATATCAATGGAATATATCAGTCCGGCCTGGGTGTAAATAGATTACGGAGAGTGCTGGCTGCGGCATATATATTATTAAGCATGAGATTACCGGATAAATTTAGATGTGCATAGATAGCGAACTCGATTCGGGAATCGTTTGGACGCGTTTCCTGTAAATCCTACCGTTTCGATCAAATTATGCGCATTCATTTGTATTGCTTGCAATGTATCATTTTAACCATGTCAGTAGATGAGAATCATAGGCGTACAATTTCGATCGTCGTCGAATCTAAAACTAGTCTAGCGTTATTCAACTCTAAATCGTATTATACAAAGTCGATATTTGAGTCTATCGCGTTACACTAAAAACCTGGCATGACGGATATATCGGAATTTCTTCACAAACAGCTATCGACTTAATGCTAATAACGGTAAAGTACAATTTAGCGTATTTATAAGTGAGAACGCTAGTCATAGTACCGTTTAAACTGACAGCCGAAACCACTCTAAAACTAAGTGTAAAGACGCATAAATGCCATCATAAGTGATTTAATACGATGAAGTATCTTTGGTATAATTTAAAAGCAGTACCGAAGTGCTAATAATCAAAATATTTGGTGCGTCCATTTCTTGGTTGCTTCCCACGTCGTTACTCCGTTTTCTGCAGTTTATCTAATCTGTACAGGGCGTTGTATTTGCACGCTGATAATGTGGCCTGGCCCTTAACGGATCCTCATTTTGCAATACTGTTCCACTTAGTATATTGTAAAGAGTAGTCTTCACAGACTTTTTATATTACTAACTACGCCAAAATGGGGCCGAGTTGTTCGAGTAGTTGCCTGCAACGTCAAGATTGCAAGTTGGAATCTCGATGTATCAATGAGTTTTTTCTGAACAGCGCACAGTGATTAATCACACCACGAGCTTTCGGTGAAAGAAGCAACACAAGACCTGCGCATGCTTAGGAAGAATTCTTAAGACCTATATATGTACATACAGTCGTGCTTGAGAAACGGCGATGGATGTTGCTATCATATAGTTGCTATATTGCAAAGAAGGGAGTTGTTACACCTTTGCCTACCTCTTCGGGAACCCTTTCGAGAAGGCGTGGTGACAGAAAAAAACCAAAACGCTCAAATCAGACGTTTTTCTGACTTGGATCAATTTATTCTTTGCATCTTGGTATTCATTTGCGAGTTGTAACGTATCGTTCGTGAGTACGAGAAATTCAATATAAATAAAGTTATCCCCTGTCCCAGGACCCCTAAGGGTGGTAAATTGGCAACGCTCCACGAGGGTCCTTCCCATACGTTAAATACGCAATTTGGACCTCCATACAATCAGTCAAATAAGCTCGCGTCGATGCAATCAATTACGCATCTCTTTACTAGAGGGGGATCCAACAGTTCACTAGGTCAAATATATTAAACAGCTACTTTGTTGGTACACTGACTTGAGTAATCTTTTACACTTATAAAATTTGTTACGAAAGGTGTAAAAGTAAGTAATAATTACGGATGACCGGACATTTTAAACCGGCTTAATGTTAAAGATAATTTTGAAACCAACTTTCTTTTTATATTTAAGAATTTTTGTGGAGGTCTTAAAACTGTTTTAAATTTCAGTTTAAAATTAGCTTCCTAATTGAACTACATACCTACATGTATAACTAGTTATATTTGGTAAGTTAATTCGGCTTTTGCGCATACTTAAGTTGGTGAAACTAGTATTCATTTACATTTGATAATTAAATAACTAATTGATAAAAAAACTGTTTGAAACGGAACAAACTATTTGTTTTTGAAAACCAATGTATTTTCGTATACAATTGCTGGCGGCTCTTCATGCCGAGAAAGGGGTTTCGTAAGAGCCATATCAACCCACGATCTTCCGGTTACCAGTACCATTGGACTTGTCCTACATAAAAAGTTATCGTCTTCTACCTTGTATACTGACTTGGACATCAAGCGCTTATTGCTGTCTGACATCTCATGGTACCTGGTTATTATAATAAAAATATGTTTATATAAAAATAGGTTATTAATAATATGGTAAATATAAAAGTGTTTGTCTGTCTTTCTGTATGTTAATTTTAATAATCGGAATGGCTATAACTTAAATATAGAAACGCACATAGGCTACTTCAAGTAAGACCTTCTTTGAAAGTAAGAACGAAAGCCGTTGGAGAATTCCCAATCTCGTAAACAAGACGATTCCAGAGAGATCTATTAGTTGAAGACTATTAGATAGATTAAATTGAGGTGTATAGTTTTGTAACAATTTGTAAAAAGATAAATATCGTTTGACACGTGTAAAAATAATGTAACTTGTCGCCTAAAATCGTAAAGAAACGGCAACTTGTTAAGGTTCCTTCTACGAGATGAATGAAGTTTTAACGAGATACAGAAACCTTTGCGACACTTTGTAGTTTATTTGTAATAAATATTCACATACTCAGACTCGATCATTACCCAAAGCGTAGCATAGTGTACCAAGTATATGGTATATTTAATTTAATTCTTCGATTATTAATCTTACTGAAGTCATTATAGAAGGCATAATTTTAAATACATAAAATTAATATGCAGTGAATAATATAAAAAATACATAAGTAATTTCTAGTACATAATTTTGTATTATTACTAGTAAATAGGAAATTCAGACATAGACCATCCAAACTACAACGATTTTTCTGGAATTTAGTGCGTAAATTCATAGATATTGGATTCAAAGTCCTCTGACTACCTTGGGAAAGGCGTGTTAATATAAAATAATACATAGATAAATATAAACACAGTTACCTACTTATAACTTCAAGCCCCACAACTACCCGAACCATTCGACCACCACGTTCTTAAAAATAATAATATTCATATCATACAGCAAATGTATATCCAGTAACTATTGTATCGCCGTATATATTAATTCTAATATAATGGAATTCTTTAGTAATTAATTGAAATGTGTAATTTAAAAGTACCTAGGTTTATTTTCAAAGCTTTTTAATATTATGAATAATTAGCATTGTACGTATACATACGTCCGTGACTTTATGCCCTCTTAAGTGTAGTGCTACCGCGCCGCTCAACAGAGAAAACAATGAGTGACCTGCGCCTGCGCACTTGAGCGGCTCACTACTTGTTTATGAATTGTTTCGATAACCATGTAAGTGCTTATTAATATCGACCGCGTATGCTTTTATGACTATAACGAACTAAAATTGTTGTTTGATATGGATGTCTTAATGAAAGTTTCGCTACAATCTGACAAAGTTGTATGCAGAACACTATGAACATTTTAAAGTTTGTTAGTCATTTACTATACTGTTTATATGGCTTCAAAACTTCTCAAACATGGGTCCCAAAGGTATTGGTTAAGGTGTAAGAACTCCACTTTTCGCCGGAGATACGTTTATATAGATAACTAGCTGTACCCTGCCACGCTTCGCTGTGGATATGTGACTGATGCAAAAGATAGATGATAGCCTTCTCCTTTTTTGGAAGTCGATTAAAAACAATCCTTGATGCGGATTATATATCATGCTAAATTTTCAGCAGGATCGGTGCAGAACTTTTTGAAGCGTACACAAACCAACATAACATTTATATATATATAGATTTAGATTACTGCGTAGGATTAAATATTTTTTGCGTAGACTAATCCCCAAATGTGATTTATTTATATTAAGCACTATTATCAGGCAGTTAAATACTTGTAAGATAGAAGATATTAACTTAAAATATATATCATATCATATACGCCGAGTCCCTAACAGGGTAGGCAGAGAGTATAGAGCGCCAGCTCTCTCTGGACTTACATACCTCTTTCGCTTCGTCCACATTAATCAGTCTCTTCATACATGCTCGTCGGTTTCGAGTACTCTTGACGTTCCCGTCCTTGAGTGTCCGATTGATTTGATCCAGGTAGTTGGAACGTGGTCTTCCTCTGCCTTTTCTTGCACACACTTTTGCTTTAAAATAGATTGGAAATAATAATTATTGAGTGGTTTTATGTATTTAAATCCGCCGGGTACATTATATTTAAAGATAATAAGAATGGCGTCAGTAAGTCTGCAGGGGAACAGATGGGGCCACAGCTCCCCGCTGCGACGCTCGTTAACAGCACACATAGATAAATTATTTTTATCTGCCAATTTACCCCAATCTACTCTATTGTAGCCATTCGATGACAGTGACAGGTATCATTTAGTGACAATCCATTATTCCGACAGTGAAATTTAACTCTATTTCTCACTGCTATTTAAAAAACATTCTAATGGCCCGTAATAAGTCCGGAACGTTTTTCGAATTCCGAATGAAATCAACAATAGCTAATTAACTCTATGGGAAAATGCATGAAGTATCCGCTATATGTTGCTACTAAATGGCATTTAACATAAAGCAGTCTACAAACCAGCATTTACTGAGAATATTATTCAAACATGCTGCATTAGTCGAAGGTATTGAGTGACCAAGAACATGGGAAAAAACCTTCATGATACAAATTACCTTCGATCATTCACCCGGCGCAGGTTCAACGCATTCGTTCGTACTCGTAACGCCTTGGAATAAAATGTTGTTAAGTGTGAAATCTTGTTTTTTTGTTTAGTAATTTTTCAAATAAAAAGAGATTCGGTGGAGGTTGATGCGCGAGCGCCGACGAGCCATGAGCCGTATCTCCGGGACGAGCTGTAACAAAAGCGTTATCTTATCACAGCCGCCCCATCCCCGCCGATAAATTACCATAACTCTAATTTACATGCACCTACGTACCGCTGAGCATTGTTTATGAGCGGGAGATGACGAATTTTCTTCCGTTCTGTCTGTATGGCGTACACCCGGTGGTTATCATCGAAATTGTCCTGTTATTGCGCTGATAAATCGTTTGCATTACATTATTAGTATTCATCTACCTACAACTGAAATTAAAAAGAAACACATATTACGATGTGTCTATATGAATATTCAATTACGTATGTTTATTGTATTCAAATGAGTACGAACAATCACAAATTGTGACGATATTCAAAGACAATTATGAAGGTAATGAATATAAATCTGTTTGACATCATACATTACAACCCAGCACAGGATTGATTAAATAATAATATAATACATCCTCACGCCTTCCCACAAGGGTCCCCGAAGGGGTAGGCAGAGGTGTATAGGTAATACCCACACACCCACTTTCCGCCAGAGGTATATTAGGTGCCAACGTGACAGATGGCGAGTCCATCGCCGTTACTCGAGCACGACTATTTATATTAATTTATTTACTTACATAATTGATTATTTAATTAAAAAAACAAATCAAACCGGTGTTTAGTACCTCAGTACACTTACCATGAAATATGCTCATCAGGAATTTGCAAGGAATTAATTTCCCACTTTTAACGAGTAAAATACTACAGTTGTTTTACACCGGCCAGCTAGCTATACCGTAATGTTTTAATGCGCACTCAAATTTAGGGAGCACTGATAAAATGGGAAGCAAGTCTTAAATTACTCACTTACGGAGTAGTTATCCGAAAGAGCTTTTAAATCATTCACAAAACACTAATGGACGTGGGGTAGGGGCGCGAGGGGAGGGGAAGGGGGGAGCGGGGCGAGCAGATGTACTCCCCGGCGAGCAATGAAATGGAGATATAACAATATAAAGGTGTGCGTTTGAATTGCCGTGAATTGCAATTCGACGGAGTAGTTAGACGGAGAAAGATCCGATGCTGGGACGACATTAGGAAAATCGAATCCCGTTTCTTACATCGGAGGTATGTCTTTAAGTGTGTAATAAAAATAAATTGATGTGTAACACAAATGGCGTGGCCAGTCATTAATACGGAGTGTGTGTTTTAAGGCGTATGTTACCGGCTCTTGATTGACTCTTTATCCGTCATCTACTTGCAGAGATAACACGAATATACAAGCTATTTGTATTTATACAAGCTATTACTTGTGTTACTTATTATGTACATGAATAACATCACGCCTAGTCACTCGGGGTAGGCAGAGAGAGCAGGGCGCCAGATCTGTCTAGAGTTATAGAGAGACTACCTTCGCTTCATGCAGTTTCTTGTATAAGTTCTTCTTGAGTGTGATATCGATGTGATCTATGTAGTTTGAACATGGTCTTTATAATAGAATCCTCGGGGCACAACCAGTTATACATACATATGTATATGTATATTATATTTGTCCAAGTTTATACTACTTATTGTATTGTTGTATTAGTCATCATGATCTGATTGTGGGCTGTTTCCATAAGATATATTGAACATAGCGACAATAACAATTCGTTGCTGGGATCATACCTACTTATTGCCGCATCTCTCTGATATCTGCATCGTTAACTGACTTTCAAATCAGTATCTGTCACTTTTAATTCAGGGTTTGGACAAAGTATAAGAGTTCATTGACCACGACGATGGTCGAATTGCGTTTTTCTTCTTTTACGTGAATTAATTAATGTATGTACCTAAGACGAACCTAAGAGATTTTTCCCATTTCCCTTTAAGAGCGATGAGGGGGATTCTTATTACAAAATTACTTCTAAGTAAGAGCCGTGGTGGCCGAGTGGTTCGAGCAGTTGCCTGCGACGCAAATGTCGCAAGTTCGAATCCCGACTGTACCAATGAGTTTTTCTGAACTTAAGTACAGTGATTAGTCACACCACGAGTTTTACTATGAAGGAAAACATCGAGAGCAAACCTGCATACGTCTGAGAAGCAATTCAAAGGCGTATGTATAGTCGTGCTTTAGTAACGGCGATGGACTCGCCATCTGTCACGTTGGCACCTAATATACCTCTGGCGGAAAGTGGGTGTATGGGTATTACCTATACACCTCTGCCTACCCCTTTGGGGACCCTTGTGGGAAGGCGTGAGGATATATTATTATTATATATACTTCTAAGTAAACTCAAAACTAATTTGATCTGATTATGTGATCCAGTTGTTAGAATAAATTTTAAATCTGCGTACATTTTTAGTCTTGGTTAGAGTTGAGTACGTCCTCACACAAGGGTAACCACAGAACCACTTTCCGCCGGCGAGATATTTAGCTAACTTGAGCGATTGTGAGTCCATTGCCGTTTCTCAAAATTATATTTCGTAGCCAATGTTATATTGTGGCTAAAGTTGTATTTAATAAAAATTGTTCCATTATCAACAACATTTTTAAAATTTGTCTATTTTCTACACTTCGGATTTAAATGATTCAGCGTCAGCCAATTTTTTGCAAATCCATTTATTTCGAAGGTGGTTCTAAGTGATAAACTGTAGTTAAATAATGGCTTCTAGAAACTTGTTAAAACCAAGTCCGCCGGTTACTAGTGTTAAAAATAATAAAATATCAAATCGTATAGCGAACGCAGGTACAATGCAGGGCTCTGGTGCAGGAATAATAAATGTCGAGGGGTCTGCTAGGGGAAGCCGAGTGCCATTATTATCGGCGGCAATTTAATTAGAGCCACTGCGTTATTACCCCTGATTCGTTTTATAATGCCCTTCTAATATCCACCCGGACACCCAGCAACAACAGTCGCCTCATATTGTTGGACAAATATTAATTTGCTTTACATTTCGATTTGAGATTTTCAATTATTTATAGAAATGAGAAATATAACTTCTCAAAAATTACATTATTCCACTAAGTTCTAACCAAAATTTAATGTAAAAAGCATAAAATTACTTTCGGCCTCTCGGAATGTGATCACCCGACGCAATCACCCGCGCCGGTAGGCTTCCGGCTCATCGATATTCGTAACGAATCGTCGAAATTCAATAATTATCCCGAACACGACTTCATTCACCAAAAAACGCCGTAAAAAGGTGTGAATGAAAAGAGGAAGGCAACAGTTTTTTGGGGCGAGCGGCCGGCCGAGATCGCCGCCATCGAGTTTCGGTTTAAGTTCACGTGGCGTTTCCAAGTCGTGTAGTAGATAAGATTAAAAGTGGGTAAGCTGTAATCAGTGCGCGACCAAACTGGTTGAATGGACGATCGACGTTCATTCATGGAGCCGGGATGCCATCACGCAAGCCGCGATCCACGAGCGCACCTCGCACTTACACCGATGGTTCTTCAATTTAAATGCGAATCGATCGCCTGCTTAGACACGCTCGTAATTCGCAATTAGCTTCACGTTAAGTGTCTTCATTTGCTATCAGTGGTTGGCATTCTAGCTGCGTTATTTATCGCATCACTACGTTGCCATTATAATTGATTGTAATTACACTTGTAAATGGGTGTGTAGTGTCCGCTAATGACATATTGTTAATAAAACACGACCAAGAACGCGGTCATTAATTCCCGTACCGAATTTACGTACCTAGTTATGATGGAAGATTAGATAAACTATATATCCCACAGCTTTGATCTTGAATAAACAGGTCGAATCAAAGTGTAGGAAATGTGTTAGTAGTATTTTTATTGCCGCCTTTAAATTTATAGGCTGGGGGTTCAGATGCGCCCACGCAGTGGTCGTTCCCCCAATAAAATGGTCACTGCGCCGGACCTCGGAAAATACTATTTTTAATAAATATTGAACGCTTCAACGACCGATCTTTTATATTTTGAATGAACATGCAGCGCACAGCCGTATTGGCCGACGAATTAAGCACTCGCCTGAAAAGTAAAGAAAGAGAAAAGACATATGCAAACCCTGGCGTCTGTGACCATGAGTTTTGTTTTATCACACCACGTGCTTTACGGTGATGGAAAACTTCATACGCTTGAGAAGATATGCAATCATATAGTAAGTCATGTTTGAGAAACGGCGTAAGACTCGCCCTTTGTCACTTTAGCACCTAAATGTATCTAGCGAACAGAAAGTGTATAACACTCTCCTGCTTATACCATGCTTTGGAAAGGAAAACATAAAAATGGTCAACATACAGTATTATATAAAAAAAACGTTTTTTTATACCCTTGCAGGGAAAATGTACGTAAGCATCATGAAATGATTGTGAACAAAACATACATCGCGGGAAAACATGCTAACATGTTTGGTACGAAACGCCTTGTCATAACGTTGTGCGAGGATATATAGTAGCTGTATAAAATACATAATAACCGTAGTCATCTTCGCGTAAAACTGGTGTTTATTTATTCCATAGCATAAAAATACACGGCACGCACGGCCAAGCGCTGCTTTGATGGCAACCTTGATCTGGTATTAATTTTACGCCTATTTTCACCTCGCCCTCGATGGTGACTCATGTATCTGTTAATTTCAAAATCTTAAATCTAAAACTTATTAAAAATGTATATCGTGTTAATTTTTATATATATATATATATATCCACTTTCCATATAAAAATTATATCTACCGTGGTAGCCGAGTGGTTCGAGTAGTTACCTGCAACACAAAGATTGCAATTTCGAGTCCCGACTGTACCAATGAGTTTTTCTGAACTTAAGTATTACAATGATTGGTCACACTTGCTTATACTTAAAAACGCAATGCGATTTTAGTGTAACGCCATAACGTGTCATATAATAGTCGAATGAAAAACGAAATGTCGAATATTATAGTTAAATCAAGAACGTTTATGTGACATTTGTATATAACCTTTAATAATAATGATGGCAATATCATGGTTCATCTCGTGACAGTCGGAACGAATGACGATGTCGAAAATGTTGTGTATTATGAAATGTTCATCGTTAGCGGACAAGCACTTACACGATACTTTTTATTAATTCCCCAGTCGGGTTCAGCATTATGACAAACATTCTCTGGCCGGGGAGAGGCGGGAGGCGGGCGAGGCTCGAGTCCGGAATGCAGTCTACCTGCGCGGGACCACCGCTAATCAATTTAGCTTTTATTATCGTACCAATAACGCTTCATTACAAATTCTAGATTTATGCTCGTGTTGTTTACTTTGCTCTCCGCCTGAGACCGGAAAACATACCTTGGACATTTGCCTACGATTATTTTTTATTGCTTACGTTGTTGTCTCGCTCGTTAAAGATAAAAGTGAGGAGTCATACGTATGCGAGGATACGATGCTTTTATTCTTATACCGATGTCACACGCGACAAATGTTGTCGCGTCTTTGTCGTTACTGTAATTCGTTAAGTATTATGTACGTAATTAATTGTAATTGTGTCAAAAGGCTGTGTCCGCGTGTTTGAGACCACCTGGCAACCGCTGTCAGGCTCCGAGTCAAACGTCCGTCTCGTGAACTCAGCGACCGACGCTTATTATCCCCGTCTAGTGATATAATAAAACTTTTAATGTGCTCGTCAAAACACCGTTGAACCGTGGAGCTATGCATACATACAATCAGCCTTGTATAAACGTAACAAGCCTTAACTTCAATGGGAATGCATCACTCATGCAATTATTTGGATTTTTCAACTGAGTGTCAAACATATTTTAACGCTTTGATTCATATTTCATACCCTCTCATTAGACGGGAATTACACTCAAGAATTGTAATAATAAAAATAAACCGTGTGATTGAAAGTCCCTTTTGAAACATGACGTGCTATTGAATTGTACGAGTGCAAATGAGACAGTCTTATACACCTGTCCCTTTCGCACTCTTGAATATTGATGCCGTAATAATGCGGCCACAGGTCTAGTGCCCACTTATATCAGTGTCAATAAGGATTAGTTTAAATCATTATCAGTAAATTAATACTCGCATATTTTTCGGAAACACCTCATTATATAAGTATTAATCTTGAGATACACAAACATTCAATATTATACTAATCTTGAGATAAACAACGTGATTACCCTTGATTAGCACTAATCCTTCGCAAATGTGGACTTCCCACGCCTGAACGTGAATCAAAGATCAATGCAAGCGAAATTACTTGTGTTAACATTATTTGAAAAACATTTGCAGTCAAGGAGAGATGCTCATATCATACTGAGGAAATATTTCTCATACAAGCTATTGTTGGGGATAATGGGCAGAGACATTTATTTAACAATGAAAGAAATTTCACGTCGATTCTATTCAGTAATTGATAAGATCTTATCCAAGTTATATCCTCACGCCTTCCCATAACGGTCCCCGAAGGGGTAGGCAGAGGTGTATAGATAGTACCCACACACCCAGTGATGGCGAGTCCGTCGCCATTACTCAAGCACGACTATAGGTACATACATACGCCTTTGAATTGCTTCTCAAACGTATGCAGGTTTCTGAGTAACCAATAGGATATTTTATTTATTTTTGAAAAAAAAAAATTAACAAATGAAATCATTACCCCGGGGCTCAGCTAGTATGGTATGAGATACAATCGTTAAATCTTATAATACGTAATAGTTTTAGGTTGGTGGCGCGTAGTTACGATCCACACTATACGTGCTAAAGTGGGACTTAGGAAACTAAGTGGGAAACTTATCTTATCACTGTAAAATCATAGTTATATCTAAACAATAAATAAGATTGTGATTTAATCTCTATCATCAAAGCGCTACCATACTTACGGCTTCCAGATATTTATCAACGGATGTATTTATTCAATTTACTTAACGACAAACAAGGACTACCTTAATTTGTGATAATTAGTCGATAGTGACACTGATAATATCTTTTCTTAGTATTTCGAAGTGTCTGTCAACTTTTGATGGAGTACACATGGATAATTGTTTTATATCTGTATGTATTCAAGTGTCCAAATGCATCTATCTGTGTTTGGATGTGACATAATTATATTATTTTATATTTATTATATTTATATAATATATCCTCACCACGGTTACTTATATAAGTAATACTACCTGTCCAGCCCAGCTTCGCCCGGGTGAAAAAGATAAACTTCCTGAAACACGATCGCAGCGCCACCTATCGGGTCCAATTGTGATGTAAGCTACCCTATCTTTTAAGTTGGATCAAACTGCACACGGTGTGCAATTGAAATCGGTTAAGTAGTTTAGCCCATCACGGACAAACAACGTGACACGTAATTTATATATATATGTATTAAGATAAGTAACGGTGTAAGATAATATTATCTAAATGTACAATTTCGAATTTATATAACTAATTTAACACCTGGGTATGGACTGGGATGAATTTTTAATTACGAAAGTAATAATTAATTGAATTACGTCCGTTGATGTCAGTCGGTACACGTCCGTATGACGGATGCTACAAAAGAAACTGACAGATGTTTTTATTAGTTTATGCGCAAGTGCACCGCTGATGAAATTCCTTCAATCGAGTAAAGGATCGAGAACCGACAGTGATAGACACCGGGATTGAACTAGAGGCGGCGGGCGGTCTATTGCGCCTGTCTGTCTTGATGACGGATTTATAATTCTATACCTGGTCTCATTTTTTAATCCACCGAATATAACGCAGTTCGTATGTTTGTGTAGATTTTTTTTTATTTCAACCAAAAGATTATATGTTTCTTAGAGCCGTGGTGGCCGAGTGGTTCGAGCAGTTGCCTGCGACGCAAAGGTCGCAAGTTCGAATCCCGACTGTACCAATGAGTTTTCCTGAACTTAAGTACAGTGATTAGTCACACCAGAAGCTTTACGGTGAAGAATAACATCGAGAGGAAACCTGCGTACGTCTGAGAAGAAATTCAAAGGCGTATGTAGAGTCGTGCTTGAGTAACGGCGATGGACCCGCCATCGGTCACGTTGGCACCTGATATACCTCTGGCGGAAAGTGGGTGTGTGGGTATTACCTATACACCTCTGCCTACCCCTTCGGGGACCCTTGTGGGAAGGCGTGAGGATTATATTATTTAATATATTATTGTTATTTATGTTTCTATACATATATGCCTCTCAATTCTCATATCTCAACGCTTCCTGGTGTAAATCCTTAAGCAGTATCAGAACTTAATAGACTTCTGTTTGAGGTAATATAATGCAACTGATTACAAGGCCAGCCTTTTACAAGATTTTATTATTAAGGGTCAGTATATACATATATATCAATTTAAATTGTGTACTTGGCGTGCCAAGTCCCTAACACAATTTAACGAGGTAACAGATAGAATAGGGCGCAAGTACTCTCTAGGCTTACATACCTCTTTCGCTTCATCCACATTTATCAATCTCATAATTTTACTATAATTTATGTATTTAACTACATATAAACCAACCATAATACAAATAAACCAACTCTACATAAAATAAATGTCTCAATGACACAGGCAAAAATTATACAGTAATTGTCTGAATCTCTCTCTTTTTTATCGAATCATTTCAGATTTCGTACGTCATTCATTGGCAGAGTTTAAAATGCAATCATATCTCAGTGATATCTATTAGGGGCTAAGTCTAAGATCGTGAGCGGTCGCGGCCCGAAAGCCTCGATCATAATGAGGCCGCGAAGCCCGACTATTAACAACATCAATTGAGTCATTTGTTAAGCGGCCCGCACAAAGAGGTTTCATGTCAGCTAATTAGTGGTATTATTTGATTGAAATTAGCTACATTTATTATAATTGAACCTTTTATAATCCGAACATAGCTCCGAGCGATCCCAAAGATTGATCAAAGAGCTTAATTAATCGTCCAATATTCATAAACAGCGTCCATAACTTGTCCGTAAGTAGGAGGAAGAAAGAGAACTCAAAGTAGCCACAAGCAATGTTAAATCATTTTATGTTGCGGTTGACATCGCATGCGCCAAATAACGGTGGAATTTAGTTAACCGCCTTACGTGAAACAGTAAAGTTAATAAAAATATTTAAGTTACAAGTTGCCTTAGCTTGCCGCCTTTCTAATGAATGTCGTTTTGCTCAGAGCAAAAGTGTCCGAGACATACCTGTATTAGAGAGTATTACATACCGACATTCCGACGTATGCGTGCTTATATAATATACCACTGACCTCTAAATATATGTACATATTATATTTTTTGGGAAACAGCGTGTTTTTTCACATTAACTTATAGGTAAAGTATGAAAAACAGAACACAGGTAAGAAAAGAATCCCAATGTATTTGTTTCCTGAACTTAAAACGTGATTAAAACTTTGTTTTCACATATTAGAAAACAAATTCAAAGACATATTCATGCAGGATAAGACGTTGGCACCTTAATGTTTCTCTGGCAAATAGAGGGTTCCTGAATGAAGACGTGTAGATAAAGTACGAATGCTGTTTACAAGATGCTTAAATAAAAGTCGCGTATTCTGTTGATTAAAAAAGGTCAAAACATCGTAATCGCAATCAATTTCAATGATAAAGTATCACAGCTTTCTCACGATGCGTCCGCGCACTACGTGGTGCGCAATGAGCTTTAAAATCGTGTAAAGATAATATATAAAGCCGAATATCAATGATTTCCCGTATCAAATTTCGCCGATATAATTATAGCAGCCCCAAAAAGGCATTTTTCGTGTTCCTTACGTCTGCATAATTGTCACAATTATGCATCAATCCTGAATCACTGTTTCCATGGAAATTATTATTGAGCTATTGCTGAACGGAATTAAATAAAATTTTGCACAGAGATAGATTATAAGTTCGAAATGGATGTTTTATTAAAAAAATACAGAGAAATACTACCAATTAAATTTACGCAGGTGAAACCGCGGAGCACAACTAGTGACAAATAAATTGCAATTATCATGCTCAATGTTGATTTTATCTAATGAAATACTGCCGTGCAATTTATTAGAATTACAAGCTGTTTTAATTTTACGCTTTGGAGCACGCCACGATATGCCTATAGGTATACAATAACTCTGCGTCATTTAATTTATTAACCATAAATAGAAATGCCTGTTAATAAACAAGCTTAGAAATTTCGTACTGATTGGCATACTATTGTATGAAGATGGGTTTTCTGTCCGAATTAAAATTTATTGACTGTCGTTCGCCAATATTTTCTGGTGAATCGGTAAATTATAATGAAAATTTTATAATTTAATAAAAAATCACATCATAACAACACACTCACTTTTCGCCGGACAGATTATTTTAGGTGAAAGATGACTAGATTATGATGTCTTTAAATTTCCTCTTAAACTTATGTAGGTTTCCACTCGATGTTTCACTTCACGTGAGTCGTCTTTGTGATGCAGGCAAGTACTCGAACCACTTGGCCACCACTAGTAATGCTACAGAATATATGCGTTATTACCTGCAGTAATTGTAAACTGTGTCGCAATACCCAGTGTCGGTTTTGCTCAAATCCGAAGTCCGAAGATATTTCTTACAGGATACTTATCTCGAGAAGCACGAAATATAATTAGTACTAAGAGAGTATATTTATGAACATCCAATGTTTAATAAGAGGACAAATAGATCAAAGTACATTGACTCGTAACAATCATTCTTGTGTCTTATCATATTGGTTGTATGATTACTAGGACACTATTGACATTCAAATCGCTTAACTATCAACAAGTAATGAAGTAAGCCTACAGATGATTTAAATTCTCTAAGCATTACAGTCAGTAAATAAAAATAATAGTTTTTAACTAGGTATGTATGTAGTAGCAATTGCTTACTACTATGAACAAACTAGTACTATTTATCTCAGGACACCGTTATTCCTCTAACGATAGAAGAAAGCCATCATAATTTCTAGTCCGAACTAACGCTGTTCAAATGATAAATTAAATTATTTATATGTTGTCTTTGTTAGGGATTCGGCGTGATGATATGTATGTTGTCTTATTTTTTGTACATGTTGATTCGGGGCGGAACGTTCGAAAGCCTCACATAACTTAATATACATTAGTCGGACGAGGTACAATTATGACCAGCCCGCCGTGACCACTGTTCCGTTCGCCTCGTAAGTCTTGAACTTGTGGCAAATGTGGATATGTTAATTCGTATAAGACCACAACCACATAGGTCTTTATAATTTTCTCATTTATTGTAGGTATATTAGCATTTAAATCTAATATATATATATTCTTTTCATAGAATCTTATATGGAAACACAGTTTCTGACAGTCTGCGAAATTGTGCGAAAATTTTTGTGGGCTTGAGCCCCGCCGAGGGTAGATCAACATATAGCATTTTTTTAAATACCTTCTTAACTAACTATCTTGATTATTCTATTTATTTATTTACGCATCCTATTTTATATAAATTTCTATAATCACGCCGAGTCCCTCACGGAGTAGGCAGAGAGAGATGAGCGCTAGTAGTTGTCTTAAGATTTACGGACAACGATGTATTAGTATATATGCATATACCTATTTTGCGTTATTAGTATGAAATTGTCTTTCCTACTTTTTAATATGGCCTAAAGGACAACATATAGTAGAGAAATAATAAATTATTAAAATTATCGAAACTTATCAAAACCGACGCAAATAGTGTACACCCGATGTTGAACATACCGCCTGTATATGTAAGTCTATGATAATTGCTGACTGAATTAACATTTTTATTCGTTAAAGTGTTAAAGTACTCAAGTTGAGTGATCATGAAACGCAGTACTACATTAATATAAAAAGTGGTAGTTAAAACATACATACGTCTTAATTACATTGTAAGGGACACCTCTAATTACAGGTGGTTGCGAATGTTCTATGAGCGGTAGACAATGTACACTTGTTCAGTCATTACCGCGTGTTTTTCGTCGCACCTGTTTCTCGGCAATGACAAATCCTTGCCATTAGTGTCGCGTCGACAAAACGGCCGCTTAGCATTCTTCACGCGTGTCGCCCACGTTTTTACACTTAAGTCACTTATCAAGTTAATCAGTCTGAAATCATCGTAAGGTCGTTTCACTTGTGTTTGCTATAGAATTATGATTTATGAGTAATATCTGTGCAAAACTCAAGTCTATATAAATACATTTATGTGATGCTTAGTTACTCGCAGAAATAAATACCTACTATTACTTTAAAGACGCATAGTTTGTTCGTTTCTTTGTTTTTCTTGCTCGAAAATGAAAAATATTTTTGCATTAGATCGTCCCCTCATTGAGAAATGCTATTAACCATATAAACCTAATTATGTTACTATCCAAGGGACTGGAGCAGTAATTATTTATACATACTCACTCATATATATATATATATATAGTACATAAATTAGACGCGGTTTAAGCCGCAGAGAACATCGGCTTCGAGTCTAAGAAGAATGAACCATGTACTAAAATATTATCTTTCGAACGGATTCAGCGATGATAGACATTATGTCTCCGGCTAGACCTTCGAAGATTCATGTAGGTATGCCATTGTCGACAACACGTGAGATAACCAAGCTTACATAGTCCAATAGGTAATAAAGTATCCGGGAATAGACGTGGAATGCCAACGTTTTGAGCTTTATCACGAAATGCTATGTCATATTTATGGTTAGAGTTCTAACTAAAAACTATCAAATACCGATGGCAATAACATAATAATATCCTCAGGCCTTCCCACAAGGGTACCCGAAGGGGTAGGAAGAGGTGTATAGGTAGTACCGACACACCCACTTTCCGCCAGAGATATATTTTAGGTGCCAACGTGACAGATGGCGAGTCCATGGCCGTTACTCAAGCACGACTATGCCTTCGAATTGCTTCTCAGACGTATGCAGGTTTTCTCTAGATGTTTTCCTTCACCGTAAAGCTCGTGGTGTGACTAACGTATGGCAATAACGCTTCCTAGAAAAGTAATCACTTCATCAAGTACAATACCTGCATGTTTCCTAAGTATGGAAGAATAATAAGCACTCGTTTCAAAATAATCTTGTTCTTATGCTTTGACGTCTTTGAGACGAGTTCGCGTAATGACATTGATTAACCTTCAGTAAAAAAAGCAGTTATCTGATCATCGCAATCATACTCCCGACCTCAAAGCCAAACAAATACAAAATCATGGGCACGATATGTACAATTATGCCAAATGATTGGTTTCAAAATACTTTGTATACGTACAGATGTAATGGTACATCGATCAAACGGTTCTTGCGTCCATTTTGAGGTCATGCCGGATGAATAACGCGGCGGGCCCATTAACGGTCATTATATGCAAATAATATTACACATTAGCCCCATGTAGGTTTAAACCCGTTTGATACAGGTACGGCGATGCAATTTTTGCCATTGATTTTTTTGCATTGTGTATAATCTTGCCTCGCTATTGAGACCATAGAATACTGGCGCTTGAGACCTGTGTTTGTAAAAAGGCTGGAATTTATCATCAGCACTGCCATACAGCGTAGCAACACTGCCAGGTTTCTTGGCACCCCCTTGCGCGACTAGAATTGCGACATTTAGTTTAAGGTAACCTTCACATATTTATATGTTACATAGATTTAAATTGCAAATAGCTGCTTTAAGATATCTTCATAGAGATGTTGTTCTATCGCCATCTATCACTTTGGCATCATATAAAGACAAATTTTGGCACTATTACCGCTCTGTCTGGTTCCGATTGGGAATCCTGGTGAGAACATTTGGAAGATGAGTTTATATAAACAATAAGTAGGCAAGAGAAACCAAGCGTTGGTTTTATATTTTACTAGCTGTGTTAAATTTATTATTCTCTCCCTTGGATAGTAGTTTATTAAGGAAGGCTATTACTTTGAAGGACTTCTTTAATAAACGCTGAGTAGTTGTTTCTTAAATGCTGAGATTTGCTCGTTCAAATAAACTCGCCTCTTTATAATATAAGTATAGTATACATGCAGTATTTAATCATAACAATATGTATACGAAAACACATCTAATGAAGCTTGACAATTGACTCATGAAAAACTTGGTTTCTCATCCGATTGGATGAAATTAATCAATGACTAGCCGGGACCGGCAATGGAATGGATATTTTATGTTCCCGTGGGCGAGGAGTGGGCTCCAATTTGTCCGCAGTTTTTTAATTAGTATGAATGTGCGAGAAAACGAATTGGATTTATGCTTGCGTCCTGCGTCCACTGTGATTATTGCGGTATGCAATATTGAAAAATACTCGCTTTGATTCTGAATTTAACGTTCAGTTCATTACTCAGTACATTAATCAAACAGTGTTGAATTGCGCTTTCATTGAGTCTCAATCGCCTTTAAAAGTCTGGATTAAGTATTGGGTATCTAAAACTTATGGTTACCTTTTTATTTTGATACAAAGTAAGAACTCCTGCTTACTAATAAATCTAATCAGTTTTAAAATTGGAAATCTATGGACAGCTGTAGTATATGTGTAAAACTAAAAGAAAACAGCCAAGAACATTCAGAAGTTCTCATTATATTAATATAGGTATTCTAGTTATGAGTAAGATTCCATATACCCTTATGCTGCCAGAGCAACACAAGGGTATATGGGACAGTAGTAGTACCTATTTTAAAAACTACAATGACATTTTTAAGGAATGAGGTATGAATTAACCATTTGCCAAACAGATACAATGCGAAAGTGTCTCGAAGACGAGTGAGAAGAACACGTTCGAACTACCTAGATGAATCAATCGAGCAATCAAGGTTGGGAACGTCAAGGATTCAAAACCTGTGAGCATGTATCGCGAGACGGATGAATGTGGATGAAATGAAAGAAATTTCTAATTGTAGAGAGGACTGTCTCAGCTCTCTGATTCGATCGCGTGGGACACCTCATATATCCTGTTTTGGTAAAGGAGTCCTTACATTACAAGAATATGAGTTATTTTGAAAGTCTGTTGTATTTTCTGTATGTAAGTACCTTAAACTGTGATCTTATCTTGACATCTATCTCCTTGTGCTGTTTCCATGTGGAGTTGTGACGTGTCTTGGGAGGGGACGGATACGGGACGGGATCGCGACGATAGGAACGGGGCTGCACCGCCTTCCCCAGGCTCTAATTAGGCTCACATTCTCATTCCGTTTCCACGTTTAATTTCGCCAGCGGTTTCTCCTTAATTACGTTATTCGGCATTCGTATTCTGGAGCTTTCAGCTCAAGTGACCGATGTGTACAGTTCTCATAACGAGTGAGATGTGTTTTTGTATTAGTGTAAGTCTAAATATCTAAGAAAGTAATTTGCTTATGCATATTAGAATTACAATAATAATAATATATCCTCACGCCTTCCCATAAGGGTCCCCGAAGGGGTAGGCAGTGGTGTAGAGGTAGTACCCACACACCCACTTTCCGCCAGAGATATATTTTAATGCCAAATTTTTTTGAATCCGCTACCTAATTAATTTGACATTTACCGAGTGTTCTTAAAAATACATGTCATTATTACATTTATCCTCATGACTTCCCCCAGGGATCCTCGAAGGGGTAGGTGAAGGTGTATAGGTAGTACCCACACACCCACTAGCCACATTTAGACATGTAGGTATTCTCAAAATACTTTGAATTATTAGTAATTGAGATAATCATTTATTTAAACGTCTTTCTCTTTAAAGGTAGTTAAACTCAGAAATACTAACACCTATTTTTCGCTGGCATAAATTATTGGTGCCAGCGTAACAGATAGCATTATTTTCAGTACATTCATAAGTCTATGAACATCTTCCTAGATTTCCTCATGATATTTTCGTTCACCGTAGGGCTCGTGGAGTAACGCATAATTTTCAGAATAATTCATTGGTAGTTGGACCTCTATCTGCTTTGCTATTCTGCTTAGTGCTACCCGCAGTTTGAATGTGACTAATTTAAGCACATGGCCACTGCACCTGCTATATTCACTGAACGGAAATTAAGTGCGTACGACCTAACAAGACATTAGTACCTAGTATCGTTCGTAGCTCAGAAGCGCCTTGAGACGTCCGCGAACAAAACGGAAGCAAATATTCACTAACAAGATGACTACTGCTTTCTTTTGAAATTCCAAACTGCAGTTCACGATTGAAATTGAAAAAAAATCACTTACCAAGTAAATAGGGGTAAGGAGGGCTCATCGCGGCACCCATTGTTGTCGGGTGGTTGCTAATAAGATTTTTAAACGCCAACAAAGTATCCAATCAATGGGCCTTGAATAATGAAAACGGCACCTGTCAACTTCCCAGGCCTGCCCCCGCGAGCCTAAACACGCACCGCGTTACGCGACCCGTCGACACAACAACAACACTCAACCTTGAACCCTACACAATAGAATCTCTTTCACATCGCACGCTTCCTCCTCCGCTGGAACAGACATAAGTTTGAGTAATTATGCACAATTGTGTTTTCGTGTCCCGCACTGACATTATTCCTTTTCATATTTATAGCGATACGGTCGCGGTATATTTGAGATATATTTTTCCAGTACAAACTGTGATTAGCAAGTTGCTAGTTGAGAGAAATATCGGCTAGAACGAAAATGTTATGAAGTTGCGTGTGGAGGAAATACTTAATTGGCATCAGAAAAACATTATCAGAATGCATGAAACAAGTAAATGGAGTACCTAATTTTGTTTATTTAGTGAAGCGCAGTGTGTGCGCACGCGACGCCTCGCAGACTTGCAGCAAGGCGTGTGGCACATCAGCATGGCCTTAGTTGGTGGGTTTTCCGACTTAAATATTCGGAGATCACGTGTTCCGTGATCTACATCACGGCCGTTTTGGTATGATTAGGAAAAAAAAGCTGTTTTTCGGTAAAAGAAATTAAGCAAATTATATTAAGCAAAGCAAATCGTTCCAAAAGAAAGGGCTACTAACTAAAATAATTGTCTACTTTGCTCTCAGAGAAATAGAATTACAATCTAAATTAATTACGCCTTTAAAGCGTCCGTTATTCTTAATTAGTTTCAGCACCGCAGCGGAAGCTTCGCGTCCGAGCCGCGCTCTCTTAATGAAGGGTAGTTTCAAATCAGTGCGTTTGATCAACTCTGTGCAGTCTTAATTACGGCACCCGTTCCGCGCGGGACAATCCTGTTATTTATGACTACATAAGCTTGATTATTCTTTAATGAATACTTGTTTTAAAACGTTTAATTAAGTTTTATGGCGACAGGGCCGCTCAGACGGCGCGGCCGTCCCGGCGCTCCGCCGGCCGCGAGCTAATTGGATCGGGTTGACGCACCGCTCCCCGCACCCCGACAAACCACCCCGCCACCGACTTCACCCCGCTCCTAATTGTATGAAATTGCTAATTGGAAAATTTTATAAGCGCGGCCGCCCGCTGGCCCATGCCCGAACCCGTTATGCTCTGCCAAAGGATGCGAAGAAAAATTTATTTGAAAGGTTTAGCAATCTGAAGTTGAGAACGATTCGTCGACACGACAAGATAGCACTAGTGACCTACAATACGAATTGCTTATTTCCAGAGGACTTATGAAAGTGTTGTTTGTTGCAGGGCGTGTAGTCGCGGTGGTCAGTGCGAGCGGTCTCCGCTCCAACCGTCAAGCTGGCAGCGAGCGCGCTGAGCATGAACCCGCACTACCACGGGTACGCGGAGCTGAGCTCGCCGCACCCGCCCTCGCCGGAGGCAGCGTTTGCCGCCAACGGGCACGACTACCCGCACAACAACAACAACCCCGCGCTCAAGGAGTGCGCCGGCTGTGGTGGCAAGATTGTCGAGAGGTTCCTTCTGCACGCGCTCGACCGGTACTGGCACCACGGATGCCTCAAGTGCACCTGCTGCGGGCAAGCGCTCGCAGACATGGGCCGCTCCTTTTACTTCAAAGGCGGGATGATATTATGCAAAAGCGACTACACAAGGTGAGTAACATTATTTGTTCAGATTAACTTCTTCCAGACCTCCTCGAGTCCCTCCAGACGACTAATTAGTACCATTTATGGTTAGGTATGCGATCAGCTCCCGATCGATCTTTCCCATTGATCATCGGCAAAAGATTCAGCTTTTTATTCCGTCATTTGACGATGACAATGGCGTGTCTGTCAAACGCATCGAACACCCAAAAAAGTATACCGAGAAAGGCGCAGGCGCATTGTTATGAAAATGCTTTGAACCGTTGTATTTTCTACCTGGGAACGAAACAAAAAGCGCCCAGTTTTGCACACAACGGACGATCAACGACGGCGTCTCGCAGACCCACTAAATTGGTCTCGTTAAAGAACGCTAAGAACTAATTTTGTACGTACGTAACAAAGTTTTTGCACCGAGTCTCTCGCTAATTAACTTCTGCGTGTTATTGTGCCATGTCTGTATTGAGTAGGTAGACGCTAGTAGATTGAGATGTTACGCTTATGTCTATGGACATGGACATTATATGCCTCTGTCAAGTAATGAATTAGCTTTGGGACGTTGTAGTTCAAAAGACATTCCTTCTATGTTTATCAAGCATTCGATTTTTTTTCTGTCACTATATATATACATTTTTTATAATTTTTTGCACAATACGACCTGGTAATCCTTGGGAGCTAAAAATGAACACATGAAGTTGTGTAGAAAATAATAACAATTTTGTTTTTTTTTTACATTACTCGTATTAGATTCTGAGTAAACATGCATTACTGTTAACATGTGCCACAGTAGATAGAATAAGACGATCAGGGTTGCCTTCAAGATTCTCTTCACGAATGTTATGGCCGCTCCACTCATTAGAAGAATTAATGTAGTTATTTTAACAAAGTGCACAATTGTTCACCTTTATGGCTTATGCTTAATTTAACTGATTTTCACCTTAACCGCTCACCATCAGATGGCCTTTGACAAATTATAGCAACATTAAATATTTACATACATACATATCATCACGCCAAGTCCCTAACGGGGTAGGCAGAGAGTATAGAGCGCCAGTTCTCTCTAGACTTACATACCTCTTTCGCTTCGTCCACATTCATCAGTCTCTTCATACATGCTCGTCGGTTTCGAGTACTCTTAATGTTCCCGTCCTTCAGAGTCCGATCTATTTGATCCAGGTAGTTGGAACGTGGCCTTCCTCTGCCTCTTCTTGCACACACTTTTGCTTTGTATATCTGTTTCGTCAATCTTTCTTCACTCATCCTTTCTATGTGTCCAAACCAACGTAACATGCCTTTCTTCATCTTTACAATCACGCCCTCATTCACGCCAGTTGATTTGCGAATCTCTTCATTGCGGACTTCTTTGCGTAAACCATATAAAAATAGTACTTTTCTTGTTTAAATAATTAATGAATACGATGCTATGAGTTAGACCGCTTGGGTAATAAGAGGGGCAAGTCGGGCGCACGTGGACCGCAGCTGCCTCGGCTGTGTTAATTAGCCAAACCTATGGAATCCCACCAAATTAACTAACTCCAACATACTCCTCTACTACACTAATTAAGAAGGCGTGTTCTTATCACCGCAACGCATAGATTTATGTCTATCTTCTTAATATAATGTTATTAAATGTTAAATGTGCGGCGTAACGATATTAGATCGAATCCGCAATGAAGAGATTCGCAAATCAACTGGCGTGAATGAGGGCGTGATTGTAAAGATGAAGAAAGGCATGTTACGTTGGTTTAGACACAGAAAGGTTGAGTGAAGAAAGATTGACGAAACAGATATACAAAGCAAAAGTGTGTGCAAGAAAAGGCAGAGGAAGGCCATGTTCCAACTACCTGGATCAAATAGATCGTACTCTGAAGGACGGGAACGTTAAGAGTACTCGAAACCGACGAGCATGTATGAAGAGACTGATGTGTGGACGTGGACGTGGAATGTGGACGAAGCGAAAGAGGTATGTAAGTCTAGAGAGAACTGGCGCTCTATACTCTCTGCCTACCCCGTTAGGGACTTGGCGTGATGATATGTATGTATGTATTCTTAATATACATGACAAATGACTCGATACAACAAACATAAATTCGTCTCTTTAGGTCTCATAAGAAAAAAAAAATTGCTTTTTATTTTTAAAGGGGTTTTATGCTTTTCATTGCTGCTTGATGCTAATCCATAGGATGTTTTATTCCAAAAAACATATCAATGGTGTAACCACGGGGCACACAAATAAATAGCATTCATATATAAATAGCCGGAGTGGATGCGTGGTTCGAGTAGTTGCCTGCGACACAAAGATCGCGACGCAAGTTCAAATCCCGACTGTACCAATGAGTTTTTCTGAGCTTAAACATAGTGATTAGAAGCAATTCAAAGGCGTATGTATAATCATGCTTGAGTAATCGCGATGGACTCGCCACCATATAAAATGTTGCATTTAACGTTCTTACAAACTCGTTCTACATTGATTTCCCTTGTTTACCGGCGGTGGTGAGCCAAACTAGAGAGCGAAGACTGGGCCAACCGCGGCGCGGGTCGTGCGTCGTAGATTCGATAAAGCTCGTCTCACAGTTGACAGAGACGGTGCGGCCTAACGAGCGGGGAGGGGTTGCGCGGGACGCGGCTGCGGGGGGGATGAAGAAGTGCGGTTCCGTGCATGTCTCTGCTGATTGACCCGCGTCACTCGGCAAACAACAACTAACGAGTCGGTCCCGCGCCTCCAGGTACGGTAATTCGCTCGAATCGCTCCCGCGGCGGCCGACCGACTTTACTTACACGCCTTCTCTGATTGAGACTCCTTAACGAAATTAACGCTCTCTCACGCAAACAACTGCCGCGTTTATCCACCGCCTTTTGTCCCGATATGATGGATTGCGGTCTCGCTCCACAAAGACGCTGATGATGTTTCGTGCTGCTGATTACTGTGTACGCACGAAATTAGGCGCTACGGAGTTACGCCTCGTGTATGCGAGAACTATAGCGACGGAAGTGTTACATAAACATCAAGATGGCTTAATATGAATTTTATAATGATTTATTGCTTCTTTGCTGTTGGAATAGAACCACAGCTACCTGCCCACGTATACACGCAAATGAAGCTGATGTATGTACAATTTATTTGCAAATGAACCATATTCAGAAGGGACTCTACATCAATCGAACAAATTATTAGAGCCAGCCAATCTGCAACCTGTCGTAGCGCGTAGCGGCTCTATGTGTTTCGAACACAACTATCTTCCCAGGATTGCGTATGAATGCCATAAAGAAAAAAATATCTCATACTTTTATTCTCCAAATACAGTTGTATATTCAATGCTTTTTATTGCCGTGTACGTATGACTAATTAACGACCGCGCAGAATGTTTAATTACCGATCCATTTTGAGGTTCGTTATTTTTTTTGTAAAATAGTTATTTTTCGAAATCGTAATAACAACACAGGAGTTTTATCTTTGATCAAATTGAGCAATCAAATGTACTGGGAACGCCGCAGATAATTGCGTCGGGTCACGCACGATGGAGATTATCTTGAGACTAACCCTAGAGTACAGGGATATAGACATAGCTCGTGTACGCGGCACGTCCACCTCGCGTTGAAAGCAGGTTCGTTAGGGCGCGTGCGGGCTCCGTCAATCAAGCCAATTGCTGCTCAATCGGCAATCAGCCGCCGCCGCCGCCGCCCGCCCCACTAACGAGACGCCGCCAAATACGAACTTCTTACATCCGCACTCGCTTACACTTTTACCTTAACTATCTACCTTTTGCATTTGAAATCACATAAAAAAATACGTTTTGTCCACTGCTAGATGTAGCTTATGGCCGTTAGATTTAGTGGCCAGAGCTCCTAACTACGAAGCTACAGGTTCGATTCCCGATGGTGGCAGATGTGTGCGATGAACTCAAATATCTGTACCGTAATCTTGGATGTCTTGGATTTCAATGTAAATTTATCTCTATAAGTAGGTATGTCATATCATTGTCCAGTTCTGTATGTACACGCTTCGCTTAGTTTGTGACTAGGTTAAATTGTATGGCATCGTCCGAAAGGGAATATTAGAAGTTACATTTTTTATCTACTCAGTATCTAAAACGTGCGACTAAATTATTACTTAATGGCACCAAAGCTCGTGGAAAAATCTAAGGTTAACTAAAGTACGTCCCTGCGCTAATATATGTGCAGTATTTGCGTATAAAGACATCACAAACGATGGTTATCGGGGTAAAATATTTACAGCGTGTTGTCGAAATGTATATTTATGAACGCGTGTCCAGGGCGGGCGGTCCAATTTGGCTCGTTAAGTTGAAAAAGACGCACGGTTTAATTGCAACCGCTCACCCTAATGAGGCCCTGTGCTCGACCGTTTCTCTTGCGCAAATTGACATTGTACGTAAATTTATGTCGCCACACTCTACAAGATGCCAAATGGTGATGTAACATTGGGTTATTTTGAATACAGGATTATTGCTTTCAATTGTATTATTGGATTCCCCGAGGAAAATATCGGGTGTAGGATAACCACGATTCAAACATATTTATAGACTGTTATCATAGTGGAACAAAAATGTATTAGTTCATTTCCTTATCCGATCGATTGGACGTATTGACAGAGTTAATTCTGTGTATGTGTGTATGGAAAATATATGTGTGTGAGGAGAATTGAGGACCATTACAAAAGCTTTACCATAACGAGCGGCAAAGATCAAAAAATTTATTTAAAACAATAATATTTATCCATTTACTCACTAAACATCATAAAGACAGCTGTAATGAAACAAATGAGTACAGCATGAAGCTCTTCAATTGAGTATACAAATCCCACTAATATTATTAATGTGACAGTTTTTGAAGATGTTATTTCGTCAAGCCAAAAATGCGGAAAATAATTGCATTATTAGCTGGTTAAAATTGGATGTTTTAGGTTAAAAACTACTTAATTAAATTAAATTTTACGCGGGTTTTTAATTTTACCGTGAGGCACATTAATAAAAGTAACTGATGATGATATCCTCACGCCTTCTCATAAGGGTACCGAAGAGGTAGGCAGAGGTGTGTATGTAGTAGCCACACACCCACTTTCCGCCAGAGATATTTTTTAGGTGCCAACGTGACAGGCGAGTCTATCGCCGTTTCTCAAGCACGACTATACATACGCCTTTGAATTGCTTTCCAAAAGTATGCAGGTTTCGCCTCGATGTTTTCCTTCACCATAAAGCTCGTGGTGTGACTAATCACTGTACTTTAAGTTCAGAAAAACTCATTGATACAGTCGGGATTCGAACTTGCGATCTTTGTGTCGCAGGCTACTACTCGAACCTCACGACCACCACGGCTTCTAGTAATTAAGTAATTGTTTATTTATTGTATTACCAAGATTTACAGAAAGACAGATTATGACAATTGGGTAGACGAGCCTTCTACTCTTTAAAAAGTAATATTTATATCGGGCAACACGCGAGTGATCACCAAGGCTGTGTTGCAAGCGTCAGTTGTCGATATCCGAGTCTAGAAATTAATTCTGTAGAAGAGACTAAGCGGTCAAAATATACCCTATCTACCCAGTGCAGCGTCGAAGATTGCTCCATTCAAAAGACAAACTGTCCGGTCCATACAAGATTTGATTACGTCTCCGGCGCATGCTCTTAATTAATTTCGTTTGTCGCTTTGTCCGCTCGTCCATATCCCGGGGACTATAAACTAAAACTAAAGACCGTCCAACAAACGACCAATCTTTGCCCGTTATTAGATTAGTGATGGCCGTGTTCCTAGGCCGGACGGAGAGTACGGAGATAGTGGAGATAGGGTTATACTACACACAACCTCACTTAATCTCTATAACTCAGACCTAATACGATAAACAGTTCTCAAACAAATTTACAAAGCATTATACGATGTGATTTCGCTCGGTTTAAAATATTAGTTTTTTTACGATTGCACAAATACATTCCAGTTTGATGTGGGAGTTACTTTATTTATCCGAAAAATCTTACTAATATTATAGATTTGAAAACTTGTGAGGTGAGGTGAGATGTTTGTTCCTCCTTCACGCAAAATATACTGAATGGAGTTAGATGAAATTGGGCACAGAGATTGATTAATATATGTATTAGAACTTTTACACTTAGGATAAGTTTTATTGCAGAAAACTCAATATAGTTTTCTGGAACATAACAGCTAGTATTTAATACTATATAATATTTAGTTATATCTATCTATAGACGCCCTCGCAAAGAGAGTAGAGCGTCAATTCTCTCCAGACTTATCTCTTTCGTTCCTTCCATATTCATCAGTCTCTTCATACGCGCCGATTTCGAGTAGGTACTGCCTTGACGTTTTCATCCATAAGTATTCGATCGATTTAAACTATGTAGATTCGATTTATTGATGTATCGTAGTTACACTGGACATGAACTAAGTCAGACTGCTAGGAACATTAGTCGGCTGCAATTTACAGCTGGTCTGGAGCTGACGTGAAATATTCACTCTCTGATGCATGCCTCTGCGTAAATCACAGCAGAATACTAGACTCATAGACTATAGGTATACGTGAACGTACTGGCCGAAAGAAAAAAAAATTAAACTTCTTTGAAATTACTGAAATATACGTATTTGAAAAATGAATCTCTGATTACTTTCATACAGTAATCTTCTTTACATAGTCCAGCCGAAAGTATCGACGTAGGAGACATTTTGCGCCTTGCATCCATGATCGATCGATCGATTTGATTTATTTACGTGGTCTTCCTCTGTCTCTTCTTGCATACATTTTCGCATTGTATATCTGCTTAGTCAATCTTTCTTCTCTCATCCTTTCTATATCTTATTTCCTCCTCTATCCTTTCTATATATATTCTATATCTAATATCGTTACGCCGGACACTTTTCGAAGGAACTCGTCTTAATAAACACTTGGAAGCTTTAGCTTTGTCAATTTTATCACATACACACACACAAATAACCACGCATACATACAAACCGAACCATCTATTATAAATAGTATAATTTCTGCTACTTTATTGGCACGGCAGGGCAAATCTATATGCTCCTCCTTTTATACAATTTATAACAGACATCCCATAGGTACTTGATCATATCTGTGTGTAAGTACTTTTTAAACCAGATCTCTAAACGGTTTAAGCAGCAAAATGCATGGTGACCGAGTGGTTAATGCCGCTAAGTATTTTTGCAGCTCGAAGCCCCAAAGTTGATATGTTCCAGCAAGGTAGATCATAGCACGAAAGCGACTGATGAAATAGTTAGAAAACTTGCATACGTCGCAAAAGTTCAAAGACATGCATGCTGTGATGTAACCTATTATCTATAAACTGGGTTTCCTACACCTGTCTTGTACTGCGACTCTTGTTACAAGATGTGAAGATTTCGTTGTGAACTTTTCGTTTTAAAGTATATTGATTGACTAGCACGTTTTTATATACTAAATAGATGTAAATAAACCTCGGACAATTCCACACAAATTGACTGAGTCCCATGTTAAGCAAAGCTTGTGTTATGGTAACTAGTCAACGATATATTTACTTATATAGATATATATATGTACATAAATACATAGGACATCCAAGACTAAGGTACAAATACTCGTGTTCATCACACAAATATTTGCCCCCAGCGGGATTCGAACCCGCGACCTCAAGTTCGCAGTCAGGAGCTCTAACCACTAGACCAGACGGTCGTCATAGTGTACGGTTGTCTCTACTCTGTATAGATACAGTTTACTTTGGGTCGCAAACGTCACCTCACACGTGTACTTTGTCCGTGGACGCCTATGGACACTGGATTGGCCGCCACAAGTCGTGTTCTGCAGAAATCCACGAGAAATTCACGAGATGAACCAATCTTGTACAAGCTCCAAGGCTCTGTTACATTAAATTGATGCTGTGTTTGGCTTCTTAATTGGACGCTCTTGGCTTACAAGAGCTGTGGGTACGTGTTGTGGTTCTACACGAGTTATTTTTTATACTTGGCTAATTGTTTTGTAATTTTATATGAAGACTAAGAAAATACTGTTATAATTTAGTTTTAATTGAGTGCTTTAAAGTTCATTTTCCTTTGGCATGTACATTGGTGCTTTATAATGATGATGACCGATACCTATCTATCAATAACGTACGTTATTTCAATTCAATTAAACTCGAATGGATACTTCGGAAATGACTTTGGAAATCCTCAATTATACGGTCCTGTCTTCGAGGCCCTCGTGTGGTGCGAAAATAAATGCCGACATATATATATTATACATTCATACATATCATCACGCCGAGTCCCTAACGGGGTACCTAAGCAGAGAGGGTAGAGTGCCATATCTCACTAGACTAACACCCAATTAGGGCACCTAATTGAGTGTTCCTTCTATTTGGTGTCCCACTAGTTTGAGAAAACCTACCTCAATGATTTTTAGGTTTCTTTGACCAATGCTGGTGTGTTGTCCATTTATCGTAAAATACATACATACATACATACATATCATCACGCCAAGTCCCTAACGGGGAAAGTATATTATCGTAAAATAACCATTTATTTCGTGCTCTCTGACCATTGGTCTTTAAATGTACGGCTGAAGTAATTACACCAACTAGTCCAATAAAATAATTACCGGATCTTACTTCAATGTGATTGATTCTAAAGCGAATGAGTGAATTCTGGTAATTGGAGTTGGTACAATAGTTTTACCGCAGCGAGGCGGCCCGGGCCGGCGAGGGGTGGGCCGGCCCAATGTGATGTTAATTAATAACGTCTGTCTCACGAGCTCTAACGACGTCACGAGTACATTATTTAGCCACCTGATTAGTTCGCAGGCGCACCTCGCCCGCAGCTCTAATTAGCGAACGACTCACAGGACCCGGACAAATTTGATTTGTTACTGCACTGACGCTAATTGGAAATAGTTTGTAATTGAACACCGGCCTGAAGCGGGCGAGACGATCACGTGACAAAGTCGTATATATACCAAATATTTCCATTTAAATCATGCGTGACGGACTTATCAAATATTAAAAGCAAACTATGCCGCCCTATCACGAGGTCAACAGTCTAATAAGGTTTTTTTTTTATTATTTAAACGTTTAATTTAGGGCAACAGTTTTACACACAAAACGCTCAAAACGCAATCTCTCCAGCCGAATAGGAAACCTATTCGAAATTGATATGGGTGGAGCGCAGTACTGCGTCGCACCTATGCAGTCTCGTAAACGATACCTGCGCGCGCGGTAAAAGCTCAACGCAAGACTCTTTTATTGAACGAATTTAAACTCTATTCCATCAATATCGAGCTCACATTCCAACGCTGCTGACAACACGCACGAGACGTGTTACATAGTTGAACGAATTTCGTTAATAAATAAACGCAGTGCCCGGCGTCCAGTGCGCCGTCGAAAAATAGTAAAAAACTATTCCGGGTGAAAATTTAGCGCAAGCATGGCTGTGGAAGCCGGCGTGATGCACACAAATCATTATTCGATAGCCACTGCTGTCAAAGGAATTTTTAATAATGTTTACTGCCCGAGATTCGGTTTGGAGCGGGCCTCCACTTGTTACGATTGACGGTTCCGGATAATATCAATCAAAAGATATCCGTTTCCTGCTGCCGATTTTTGTAAACCTTTTTTTGTAATTCTCTTTGCCTCACTCTCTTCGCGTTAGCGATTCGCTGTCAGCCTACGCGCTTGACAGCTAAGTTAACATGTTAATGTATAAACGTGGATTCTAATTAAATTAAGGGGAGTAAGCACGTACTTAGGATGACGATCAAATCGTATCAATTAAGGGGAAGCACTCAGTAAACTCACTTGCGAGTGTCGGCAGTGACGTTAGCTAGTTATAGGTCCCGCGTCTGATCTTAATTAACCTCATGTGTTAACCTCGCCGTAACTATGAGACGCGTGCTCCCAACCAACTTACTCCGACTTACTTATTAATAACAGAGGTATGCCAGAGCCGATATGTAAATTTATGCTTAACTTTATTGAAGATGCTTTAATTATGTACTTCAACGCCCATAATTTACCAAGTATATAAGTATTTATTAATTACGTAATTACAGCTGTGTGTATTTTGAAACTTGACTGTAATTGAAGAGCTTAACATTTTCCACTTTATCAGACATTGATTGCACAGTAAGTTATATCTATTTATATACATATATAAAAATGTTATGTTGGTTTGTGCACGCTTCAAAAACTCAAAAGTTCTGCACCGATCGAGCTGAAATTTTAGCATGATATGTAATCCGCCTCAAGGATTGTTTTTATATTTTTTTTGCATCAGACAGATATCCACAGCGAAGCGTGGCAGGTTACAGCTAGTATGTATATATAAATAATTGACATTCCACTTATGTCTTAGACATCAACGAGCTATTTTTTAATAACCTATTTTGACCATTCTGTATAACCAATTAAATCTTCTTTCTATGTTCCAAATTTCATCGAATTCCGTGTAGAAGCTACGCAGATACTCCAGAACGGATTAGATGAAAGAGACACGAACAAAAATCATCACAAACTTAAGCATTTAAAAATTTGCAGGATAGTCTCAATAGGTAGATTCGCCATCTGTCACGTTGGCACCTAATATACCTCTGGCGGAAAGTGGGTGTGTGCGTATTACCTATACACCTCTGCCTACGCCTTCGGGGACCCTTGTGGGAAGGCGTGAGGATTAGTCCTTGGTAGCTACGTTCGAATCTTGCTGGTCTGTATTATTTATCTACGGTGACGTGTTGTAAAACCTTTGCACCCTTTTAGTGACCCTTATGAGAAGGGGGAAAGAATAGTAGAGTAGTAGAAAGTGCTTAATAAAGAGTTTCAGTCCTTACACAACACAAATATGCATCTAATGAACTTAGGTATAAAGCTTAGTATTGTTTATCATACATATCATTACGCCGACTCATGTTTACTTACTAAAATGTTTGGTAATATGTTTGTTACTCAATCACACCAGAACGACTGAACGGAATTGGGTGAAATTTGACACAGAGGTATTAGCTGGATTAATATAATAGCCGTGATGGCCGAGTGGTTCGAGTAGTTACCTGCGACACAAAGATCGCAAGTTCGAATCCCGACTGTACCAATGAGTTTTTCTGAACTTAAGTACAGTTAGTCACACCACGAGCTTTACTGTGAAGTACAACATTGAGAGGAAACCTGCATACGTCTGAGAAGCAATTCAAAGGCGTATGTATAGTCATGCTTGAGTTACGACGATGAACTCGCCATCTGTCACGTCGCTACCTAATATATATATCTGGTGGAAAGTGGGTATGTGGGTACTACCTATACAACTCTGCCTACCCCTTCGGAGACCCTTGTAGGAAGGCGTGAGGATATATAATTATAATTAATATATAGAATATGATTTTTTAAGAAATATCTATATAATCTAATTTTACGCGTGTGAAACCGCAAGGCAAGCCTATGTAATAAGCTTAATAATCTTGTAACAGTAATGAATTAGAACCTCATCTTCGCAACAAGTCAGTTTGTCGTCTGCTGAGCTATTGCGGCTTCACGCTTCAAACAGTTAATTGATTGCCCATTATGTTAATGTGATTGGTTTTGTGGATTGAAGTGGCAACTTTGAACCAAACGTAAATGGCGCATTTACTCCCACGCCAGCCATCACTAATCTGACTTAATTAATACTCTGATTAAAGATGTCTCTATAATCATCGCTTTAATGTTACGATCGAATAAATGGACTGCTACGGACTGAAGGTAGGACACAACAAATCTCCCGGTACAAAATTGGAATCACTTAACCGCGACAGTACTACCTTGCAAAAGATGCAGCGAAATAGCTTTGTTTTTTTTTTTTTTTTTTATGCAACAAGAGTGGCAAACAACCATACGGCCCACCTGATGGGAAACGGTTACCGTAGCCTATTTACGCTCACGATACCGAAGTATCACTTGCGCGTTGCCACTCTGTGTTCGGAGAGTTGCAGTGTGTGGTATAACCAAAACAATCCCCCCCCCCCTCCCCAAGGAGCTCATTTCTGGAAACCTTATTCACCGCAGGAACACAACACAAAAAATTGTGTTATTTGGCTACGGACTTCTATAAGGTGGAGGTCCTGCCCCAGTCGGGCAGCTCCAAATTAGAACGGGAAACCCGTTATGCCCTACCTCTCTTTCACCTTCTCTTTTGTTCTCGTATATGGAACACATCGCGCGGTAAGGTTTCCAGAACTCGATAAGCCATGGTTATGCCGGTAAAAGGGTGCGTCTTTCGTCCTTATTTGTGCCCTTACGCAAGCACTCCTTTAGGAAAAGGTTGATAACGTGCGAGTGATACTCCGGTTGTTCAAAGCGAATAAAGGCTAGGCTACAGTAACCGCTTAACATCAAGAGGACTCTATGTAGATTTTAAAAAGAACTGTAGCCAGTCCCGCAATGATTTTGCTCGACATTACTGATTTTACAAAGACGTGGATTTTTGTACACTTCATTATCGATCCAGTACGATTGACATAAGGCTTATTTTCCTACTGAATAATATGACGGCTCCTCATTTCGCTTTCTTCTCATTCGTCATTTTGATACGAAATTAAAATCACTGCTCGGTTTTTTTTGGATGGAAATTATATATTTATGGAAGTATTCATGCGAAAGGATCAAGAAACTGTTCATGAGTCTTCAGAAGATTGATAGTAAGCGATGTTTCTATTCGCAAGTTAATGAAACGGTCACTACATACGACTATTTCGAAACTTTCTAATACCTAGTTCATCAACAAATTCATTATGTCGTAAAACGGCGTGCGCGAGACCGAAATATCGCGGGGCTCGTAAAACCGCTCGTAAAGACGTTTGTTTACTAATTCGAGTGGGGCAGGTGGGGCGAGCACGCGAGGGATGCTGGTAATAATAGCCTACACACGTAACTTGACGAAACATATTAAATTATACATACACCTATACAGGGTTAAAAAAAATCCGTCCAAATATTCCGCTCCTTCAGTACTACCCCGCGGATTAACCTACATAAAATTCCCAATATATATTTTTACTCTACGCTACTTTGGTTTGTAAAACTACGCTAATGAAATCAGTCTATCAAAAATGCAAATCGCATTAAAATCTGTTGCGAAGTTTAAAAGAAGCGTGCAGATTTTTTGTATACTACAAGTATGTACAAATGTAGAGTCAGTGTTCTCACCATACTTCCTAAGGATACCTTGCTAAGTCTGTCTAGTCTTATGAGTCTACAGTTGAATATCTAATTAATCATGAGTAAGGATGAAGCAATTGCGAGACTAGAGATCTCTATCTACTCTGTCGGCCTGCCCAGTAAGGATTCATGATATGTGTGCACAATGAAAAAACATTCTTAGACATTTATATTTTATTTTCCCATATATTTCATATTTGTGACGTCTTATCCTAGCTGTTTGCCAGTTGCAGTTATTTTTAGCTATAAAATGTTATGTTAATCTAGGTTTTAGCACCAGCTGCTACAAGTTGTATGGAAATACGTTCAGCCGTTACACGTGTTTGAAAACCAAACATTTTGCATTAAAATTGTAGTTACTTTTCATAGTATTATTTTATAAGTTCTAACGATTTATGCCTTAAGAGAGCGATGAATGTAGATGAAGCGAAAGAAGACACAATATAAGTCTAGACAGAACTGGGGCTCTACTCTTGGTCTACCCCGCGAGAGACTCGCAGAGATTATATGTATGTATAATAACAGCATTCGTGTTTATTTCAATTCAATCTGTTTGAACGAAAATCGATATCTGTATCGAACTATACAATTACGGAGAAACTAGGGTGGCAAAGAAGATTATGGTTCAAAATACGAAGTAGTGAAAAGTAGAGTTAATAAGTAACGGGCCAAGTCGCAAACCTTCAAATTGCCTCCTCCGCAGGTCGCAACTTTTAATGAGGCAAAATTCCCCGTCGATTCTCCGTCTACATTGCCTTAACGCAACCTGTTCGTTAGCGCAAAAACGGGCCACGCTAACACGCGATTAGAATACACCCACGGAGTCCGCGGCACACCGAGAGCAAGCCACTGGGTCAATGGGGAAACTTTCTTGTTTTTTATATACGCCTTACGCCTTATCTTTACGCCTTCCCACAAGGGTACTCGAAGTGATAAGCAGAGGTATGTAACAACACACTCACGTTCTCGACAGAGATATATTTTAGATGCCAACGCGGCAGATGGCGCTGCCTCGCCGTTTCTCAAGCACGACTATACATGCGTACATCTTGCAATTTCTTCTCAGACGTATGGAGGCTTCCACTCGATGTTTTTCTTCCCCGTAAAGGTCGTGGTGTGACTAATCACCTGTGCTTAACTTCAGAAAAAGTCATTGGTACATGTTGGTACAGTGGGGATTCGAATTAAAAATGTTTGTGTTTTTGAGATCTACTAAAACTACTCGACCATTAAAGCTCCTTATTTTTATAATACTTACTTTAAAAGTTACAATCGAGAATACGGCTCGCAACATCACATCTAACAAGTATCATGCATCTTTGCCGACCTTATTTTATATTGGTGTAGTTGCTATAATATCAGTATTAGAGACCTACTTACGCACAGCAAGGCCATGTCATGTGGAGCTCTAGATACGTGTAGGTGTTATACATTTTGAATTCTAATTTCAAATTTAAATTAATTATGTTAATACACGAATAAAGGCCATATGTATTTTAAATTCAGAAAATAACTTAAATTCATTTAATTTATTTACAAGATTAAAACGTCGCACCTTAAATACATATTACGTTATTAATTGCATAATAATTCCAAAATACCCAGACTACTATTATTTATTAATTATTATAATATTATTATATTATTTTATTATAATAAGTTAGTACATCGTGTCATCAAATCTGCGTTAACCGCACCATGTGTACCCAAAGCCTAATCCAAAAAGATGGTCCCTCATTTGTGGCGGGCTTTCTCTGTGTTGTTGTCACATTAGTGAATAACTGCGACCAACTTTGCCGATACGTTAATGATGTCGGCGGGACGCCTATTTAGTGAAAAAACGCCGCTTTTGTGCGTTTGTCTCCGAGTCTGGCCATGGTCATACCGATTTGCTAAGAAATTACTTCGAAATAATACGCAATACTTTTTTGTTGCTCGTCTTCGTTGTCATGACTTAGCCTTAGTTATCTAAAGGCTACGCTTCAAAGTATCAACGTGTTAGTTAGCAACTGAGATATATTAAGAAAGGTATTTAAATTCGTCGCATCTCATATCAACTTTAGTTTATTCATGTTTAGGTACATCATTACACAACAAATATAATATACAAAAAAACAAATATAATAATAATATAATATAATATATCCACACGCCTTCCCACAAGGGTCCCCGAAGGGGTAGGCAGAGGTGTATAGGTAATACCCACACACCCACTTTCCGCCAGAGATATATTAGGTGCCAACGTGACAGATGGCGAGTCCATCGCCGTTACTCAAGCACGACTATACATACGCCTTTTGAATTTCTTCTCAGACGTATGCAGGTTTCCTCTCGATGTTTTCCTACACCGTAAAGCTCGTGGTGTGACTAATCACTGTACTTAAGTTTTAGAAAAACTCGTTGGTACAGTCGGGGTTCGAACTTGCGACCTTTGCGTCGCAGGCAACTGCTCGAACCACTCGGCCACCACGGCAAGTATATGTTTTATATAAACATATATAAAACATATACTTATATATATCGTACGTTTGAGGCGCTATAGCGCGCTCAATACATTTTGTGATGGGATAAAATTATGGACATTTAAAAGTAAAAAAAGTACTTAAAAAAGTAGAAAAACAAAACCAGTTTTTTTCTAATGAAACCTTTTTTAACATAAGGCGAAAACAAAAAAAAGAAATAAAATGTATTTCCAAACAAAATGAACTAATCTGCAACACACCTGGTTATCTACGAGCCACATGCCTGAAACAGCCTATTGGCGTTAATGGGTCTAGTAATTTTCTAAAACAATTGAAGGTCACACTTATTTTTTCACACGCCGTACAACAAGTCGCTTTATTGCCAACGAGATAAAGTTTACATTCGTTCCAACTGTAATACAAGTAAGAAAACTGAGCTCATGTTTATTCATAGACCCGGATTGTTTGCTTGTAATCTACAACAGAATCTACTTAACGGCAAGAAACTCATTTTTCAAGTTCATAAATTATCAGCCGATATCGGGGCTATTTTCCCGGGACGTTACCAACAGTAATGAGGTTGTAAACAACACTGTCTAATTAAACTCCTTAATCGCAAAACTCAAACGGTAACCGCTTTTAAAACAAAACCTCGCAATTTTCAGAGCGACCGCGGCGTAAATAGCCTTCGTTATATCGGAGCGGCGATCGCGGCTCATTACCTTCCTCCCCTCTCCTAATTAGACACCCTTCCTTAGCCCCTCACCCCGCCCTCCTGACTCGGCCCGTGCTCGGATTGTTTTCTAATAATTCCTTTATTTCCGTGCAGGTTAAACTCCTAATTACCCTATTATGTTACAAATCGTTTACTAAGGTTGAAGCTAAGGCGACCTTAAAAAATATATTGTTGACATGAAAACGAAATTGACTTTGTTGGAACTTGTTTTCTAGGACAAATTGACTATACTTTGAACTAAAGCACTGTTTTACAAATATAGCACTGTGCAGTACTTGTCACTTTGAAACATTATAGTAGCAATCTCGTAGGCTCATTAATTTCAGTGGATGTGTGCTTATTTTATTATTAATTATATTGGCCATCGTAAAGTTATGATCGTTAAGTTATATCTCTATTAATAATGGAATATATTAAATTATGTGTAATTAAATTATACATGTATGCTTTTTTTCACATTTATTGTAGGTATATAAGTTTTAGTAAAAATAAAGAAGAAAATTATATGAGAGAGATTTTGCCAGCTAAATTAACAAAAATAAGCGGAGCTGGTATCAGAGATACATATACATCATACATTGATAAGCATAGGTAACTGTATACTTAACTAAATAGTACATCCATACAAACATAATTATGTCCTCATATGAGTATCCGTCCATATTGTGCTTTTTCAATAAGCCACAAGAAATTCAAATTGGCTGTCACGTGTGCGTACAGATTAAAGATATTGTGTGCGTTCAGCACCTGTGGCTTCAGGCTACATTTAATTAAGGACATCCCAAGGAATGATATCTTCACGCCTTCCCACACGGATCCCCGAAGAGGTAGGCAGAGGTAACTCACACAACCATATTCCGCAAGACATATATTTTAGATGCAAACGTGACAGTCCATCTCCGTTACTCAAGCACGACTATGTACAGAAGCCTTTGAATTTCTTCTGAAACGTATGCAGGTTTCTTCTCGATGTTTTCCTTCACCGTAAAGCTCGTAGTGACTAATCACTATAAGCTATTATGTGATGTTAAAAACGCATAAATATTCGTTTCAGAGATTGTTAAATAAATAACTTAAGCATAAATAGTATTAAAAGGAAACGGTCTGCCTAAAATATGTTTCGTAATTTATTCAAATACGGCTACCATTGCAAGATCTATAAATAGCGATGGACTGTTCGAAACAAGATTGGCAAGTCTAGGAGATTCAAACTGAAATTAATTTAGCGTTTAAATAAAAATAAAAGTAAATAAATTCTATATTCAAAAACAGTTCACAACATAAGAGCCATCTTGGACACTTATTGAACGTAATAAATAATTTATGCCAGAATGACTGAACGAAATTGGATTAAATTTGCCAGAGATAAAGATTTAATTACGTGAATCAATAATAAGAAGGACTGAAGGAAGGACATAGGACATGTTTTTTTTTTGCAAATTGTTTAATCAATATTTTGTTTCATAACTTAAGTTCAGGAAAGCCCATTGTTACAGTCGAGAATCGAACTTGCAATCTTCGCGTTGCAAGCAATTACTCGAACCAATCGGTTACCACGGCTCTTTTATTTTAAAGTTAAATCAATTTGGTATAAATAATTCTTCTATATATACTCTCTCAATAGAGTCACTATTCATTCCTTCGCATAACAAATACGTCTTAACGGTAACGTCTACTTACATAAGTTATCCGCTTGCAAGTACGCAATTACAAACAGGATTACCTAGATAGACTCCTTAAAGATTTTGAGATCATTGAATGGCGTAAGTCGTTGTCTGTCGCAAACACGTCAGGTGACGCCGGCATGTAACAATGAACGACTAGGTGTAATGTTGCTAAAGCTCTTGCACCCGTCCATCCTTTAAAGCTAATGCTATTGATGCGATACACAACTCACAATCCAGCACAATAGTAATAAAGCACTTAATCGCTGCATTCCTTACCCTGCTAGCTCAGACCACGGTTAGGCTGTTTTGATTATAATGTGTACCTTATATTGATAATGGTAAGGCCTATATTTACTGGCAAATGTCGCGACTATAGCGATAAGATCTGCACCAGCGAGTCGTATCGGCGCCTATTTATTTATTTATTTAATCAGTCTGAGCGACAGACAATGTGCTATTGTAAGCTCTGATTTATTGTCCAACGCTGATCTGTAATGGACTCCACTCCATATATGGACATGTCACGTGTAAATTAATTGCGCCATTAGTGCGGACTTTTAATTATTACGTGTTAAGAAAAATATTTATTATATTTGCTAAATAATTTACTTATTGAATTTCCGGACGATCCGGTTCGAGAAACCATTAACAGTATGATTTGTCTATTCGTTATTTTTGTAGCTTTCAAATGTGTCTATTAGACCCGTAGCTGAGTCAATAACCAATTAATTATGATAACAGGCAATTTATACACCAAATTCTCCAATAGCGGACACAATATTTACATAATGTTCTTTCTATTGGCACTAACTTATTTTATTATGATACATCTGAACGTTACGTCTCAATTTAACACATTCTGCATCCGTTTAAGATTTATTCCCATGTGATAACTGAAAAATATTTAGCTGGATCGATTAGTTCGTTGTATCCTTGTGGATTTCATACTTATGTTAATAATGCTGAAGATTAGCGTTCATTTGGTTGAACGCGCTAAGCACAGGAACTCATAATCCTATATGAAAAAAGAATTTGCCATTATATATTGCCCTTTCATTGAGAATAAATGTATATATATAATAATATAACCTCACGCCTTCCCACAAGGCTCCCCGAAGGGGTAGGCAGAGGTTTATAGGTAGTACCCACACACCCAGAGATATATTTAGGTGCAACCGTGACAGATGGTGAGTCCATCGCCGTTACTCAAGCACGACTATACATACGCCTTTGAATTGTTTTCAGAAGTATGCAGGTTTCCTCTCGATGTTTTAATTCACCGTAAAGTTCACCGAATAAAATTCACCGAATCATAAATATCAAAGGAGGCGAAGTAAAGAGCTCCTATCTTGAAGTAGAAGGGTTTACCTTGTCTTGGACTAGGTCATTGTGTGTGGAATTGACAAACTATCGTGTCAAACGTCTCCCACGGCAGGAGTGTGTTCCCTTCACACACACTTTTTGTCTACCTACCTTTCTCATTATCTTCGTTCATGTTGTACGGCTTCAACAATCAGCCAATTCGGCAATCAGCATGTGAACTATACCCAGTACAAGAAAGAGTAAAAAGAACCTCCTAACAGGTGCTCCGAGCCCCTATTAACGACGAAAAGCTGTAATCGTATTCGCTCCTGGTTTGCATTTAAATTAAAACTATTCACAATATTAGCATAGAAATGGGTTCGATGGTTAATCGCTGCGGTGTCAAAAATGTTTAATTAAAAAGATTGATGCTTACCGGCGGAGTGAAGTACCAGAAGTACAGTGGAGTTGCAAACTTATCTAATTAGTTAGGGGCGGGCGGGGTGCAGGGCGGCGGCGCGGTGGGCGGTCGGCAGACGGGGGCAATTAGCGGTGATAGTCGATTAGCTCATCGTGCGAGTGCGGCTTTTGACAAATGTTTCCACTAATAAATTATTATTATTTATGCCTGTTACAGATAATTGGTCTAATTAATATCACGCCGAGGGCTCCGATTATGTGTTTTGACAATTTTACTGAATTTCATGGCTTGTAATGGAATATATATTTTTGTTGTTGATCCGTTATTGAACGTTGAAAAAGTGTTTTGTATCTTTTATAATACATACATACACATCATCACCCCAAGTCCCTAACGGGGTAGGCAGAGAGTATAGAGCGCCAGTTCTCTCTAGACTTACATACCTCTTTCGCTTCGTCCACATTCATCAGTAGAAAGATCTTGCAATGGTAGCCGTATTTGAATAAATTACGAAACATATTTTATAATAATAATAATATTTCCTCACGCCTTCCCAAAAGGGTCCCCGAAGGGGTAGGCAGGGGTGTATAGGTAGTATCCCCACATCTACTTGAATGATAATAAGTTTATAGATAGAATAGTATTAAGGATAGTAAAGGATCGTATAAATGATGTAAGCAGGGCGTAGCTCGTAAGGTATACGAGCTACGCCCTGCGGTTCCACTCGTCTAGAATTTGATTGTTTTCAACTAATCTACATTATATACCACATTTCATCCAATTCCGTTCTGTCGTGATTGAGTTACAAGCATCCTCACTTATCTCACCTTCTTATCTTACCACCCACCTGACTTATAAGACTTTCATATTTATAATATTGATATGACAAAAGACTTTTTCTCATGCGTTACCACAACAGAATCCGAAACGCTATAAATTTGCACCGGGGATGGAGATACATATCGTACAAGCTCTACTTTACATAGATGTTTAAGGATTCTTTCACAGACGTATGCTCGTTCTCTAGGCTGTTTCAATAAGAGCAAAAAATGTGAAAGTATGATTTCTTCGTTAATTATTCGTATTACGTCAATTTTGCCACAAGTCGTGTTGTATCAAACAGCCATTTATATGCGTTGTATGTACACTGTACAAGATTGACTAGTGAAAGTTTTGTAATAAATGAGGGCCGTAATACTGAGATAATTAATTCTTAGCGTGAGTTAATTGATATTGGTATTAGCAGTAATTAGAAAACTTCGTTTGGGCACAAGGGTTTTGGTTTTTATTAAGTAATTAATTTGTTCGTCAACTTCTAATGGAGAAAACGAATACTTTTCAAACAACTTAAAAGAACACAGTCAGTAAATACAGTTGATAAATAGACACGACACGAAACTACAAAAACGCGGTCCATTTTATTTAAAATTTATTTTACATGAGATAACATTCTAAATTTAAACTCAAGTGTTTTTTTTGTGTATTACTTAACTTACTTAAATTTAATCTCATTGGTGTTTAAATTAAATCACATACTAAAAACTGAATTAATTTTATCGCTGCACGTTCCATACAGCAGGTCCGTTTCGCTTCGTGCGCTTGCTACAGAACAAAACGATTTCGAGTTAAGGTCACCTACACCTGTGTAAGGCAGGCCGCGGAGTCGGTCACTCCGGTGTGATGGTAATTACACACTGATTAGTGTCCGCCGCCCCTACACTTGTAAGGTTTTTCCACGCAAGTAATAGTTGCGCTAACTGGCGGCCAGTGGAGCAGAACAAGCGTTTTAATTAAGGACGCTCACCTCATGGGCTGTTGTCGGCCGGCTCATCGCATGCGCCTTAATTAGTTCAGACCGCCCTAACGGGCTTATTTTGTTTTTCTCGGATAATTTTTAATTAAACGCTTGATTAAAATGAAAGTTTGCGTAAGTACCGAACGAGGAACAATCGAGCCAGAGTTTAGGATAATGAATTGATGGTGTTACTTTGCTCGCTTGCCTCTCGCTAGGGACTTAATTAAAAATCGCCGATAGAGTGTGTAGAGGGGAGTTTGGAATGAGTTTATGGAACTTAGTCTGGAGGCTCTGTTGTTTTACTATGTCAATTTGAATACGAGATTGCTTCGGTGTTGCCTACTACCAAAAATGTGTGCTGAATTTTATAATTTAAGAATATGCTCTCTCTGGTTTACTAACATACTAATTAATTAATCTAACGTTACCTTCTATCACCTGATTGATTGTATTTGTGATATTCAATATACACGTTTTAATAAATTATTTTGTATAAACATTTTCTAAATATTACCGATATCGTTGTTAGAATAATTTTGAACTCAAATTCTCGAGATATATACCTATCTAATATGGAAAATTGAAAAGAAGCTGAACCATTTAAGATAATAAAATGCAATATGAATGGATTATTTTAAAGACATTAAGTGTAACACTTTTCAAATTGGTTTATTAAAATGTATATTCAAGTTATACTTGTTTTGTTGCATTCATTAATACTGAATGAAACAATAGTTTAAAAAGGCGAGTTTCCATGGCAACGCGGCATCAGTGATTGCCGGGTGCATACAATGATTTGTCAAGTGTCCCGGTCCAGCTTCGGGCACGCCGTAGCCGTGGGACCTTCAGTCAGACACATGAACCATATTAAGACTTATTTTCTCGATACCTATAGGTGTACAGACCAACGAGTTTTTCTGAACTTAGGTACCTACAGTAATTAGTCACACAACGAGCTTAACGGTAAAGGAAAACATTCAGAGGAAACCTGCATACGTTTTAGAAGAAATTCAAAGTTACAGTCGTGCTTGAGTAACGGCGATGGACTCGCCATCTATCAGGTTGGCACCTAAAATTTCTGTCTGGCGGAAAGTGGCTGTGTGGGTACCTAAACACCTCTGCCTAACTCGTGGGAAGGAGTGAGGACATGAACAGAAAAAAATCGCAACAGTAATTATTCGGTATTGTATGGCCTATATGTCTATGTCGAGTCCGTTCGGCGTAAAGTTGTATTAAACTTAATAACACATATACAAACAGTCTCGCACACGCGCGTGTGAACAGACATATACACGCACGCACGCACGCAAACAATCACTTGTATAAATAAATAACAGAAGCCACGAAATGATTTGTTTATTCATTAGCAATTTAATGTGCATAAAACTAACATATTCAAATGATATGCATGGTTTGGATGTATAAAACAAATGTGTTGTCATTATAAACGTTCCTATTTCTTACAGTTGCGCTATATAATGATCTGAAGACGTTAAGGATGTACCCGGATCCGCTAGCACGTCAACGTAGCACGTGTCATTAGCAAATTCTTGGCTTGTCGCCGCCACGCGCCGCTAACGAGTTTCTTACTAACAACGTGCTAACTCGATACGTGAAGCCTTCTGCCGACCGTGCATTGTGATTACAAACAGATACAGTAACACTTTGTGCATAACTCAATTTGTTACTAACAAGTTATGTACAATTTCAGACGTATGGTCAAGAGCTTGCTAGGCACCACGGTTTAGATTACAGATTTATCCGTTAAGTGATTGATCTTAACACAATTTTAAGAAACATATTGACTTGCGTACCCTGAATACAACCAAGGTAAACGCCATATACAGCTAGAGTACACAAATTTTGCAACTCATTTGTTGGGCAAGGTATGCGCATTTTTGATAAGCTACCTCAAAAAATAATTGAATTAGCTTTTCTATAGTCCAAGGGTGTCATCAAACGAAAACTGATTCAAAAACTTACTACGCAACATCAGAATATTAAAATGATGGCATGGCAATAGCTCGTCTTGCAAGGAATTTACATGTAAATGAAAACTTTTTCTGCCTCCACTTAATAGGGAACCAATGTGAAAATGGGCAAACCGGGAAATTTGTTTCGCTGTTTCTTCTCCCGACAGGATTTTTTTCTTAGAAATGGTAGTTTTTTGTTTAATATGTAACGATCAATAAGTATTGAGAGATGGTAATAGATTCGCCATCTGTCACGTTCACACGTAATTATATCTCCGAAATTTGTAGCTGACTGCTCAAAACTTAAGTAGGTACTATGACAGCTTTTAGAATACAGTTATTTCAATGTATGCATATTATTATTAACCTTTAACAGACATGCTACAGAGCACTCAGCTATAAAGAAACTTAGAACTTTCACCAAACACAAACACTTTATAGGTGAGTAACTTAGGAGGCCGTCTTAAGGGCCATAGCGTAGACGATTCCCGAAGCAACAAGTAAGATATCCCGTTCCCGGACGCATCTCCGCTTATTGAGAGCCATTCTTCCTCGGCGCCCTATTGCCCTTATAAGATTCGCTTCAAGAGGCTATATTATTATAAATATTTTGAAATAATTATTAATTAATAGATAAATAGTATAATAGGTGATACATAAAAAAATACGGTTCTCATCGCCGTTTCTTCTGCTCACAGACTGTTCTTGGAAACGGCAGTATCGGTAATTTTATAACATTTAAACAGACAGACAACATAGGTACTCTACACTGTAAATTTTCATCGAGTAGTATTGTATATAGCCGGAGTAAGTATAGAACATTGGAAAGATACTCGAGAGTTTACGGTTTTAGAATTATTGGTTAGCTATTTTAAAGCTAGATTTATTTCGTGTATTAAGTCTCACCGCTCCCAAGAGTCGACATGATAGATTCGTTCCCCGCCCTACCTGTCCCCGAGCGGTCTCTAATGATCTCGTAGAGAGGTTTTAAATTATGTTCCTTACAACAATCCTAATATACACAACCGTGCGACTTGGGACGTACCCTTAATGAATAAAATAACATGTCAAGATACAGCCTCCATCTTAAATTAATGAGGATTGCCGGCGACATATTCAATTTTACACGTAACGAAGGCAAATAAACTTCGACTAGGTGCCAGCCTCGTGAAACTTATACATTTATTAAACTCATGTGAAACAGAACCGTTAATTAATATCAGCATGAAAGGAAACCTAAAGGTTCGTCCCGATTACAAGTTCTACCAAACTTGTAACTATACAAATAAAATTACAAATCTGGATGAAATGTGCCCAAGTAAGTTAACTCTCCTATCAGTCGGTAGCGCTCTACCCTTCCCGAAGTTGATAAAAGTAACACGGGCGGGTAAATAAAACAAATTCATGCGTGCTCATGTCCTATAGACCTCGGAGAAATCCATTCACGGAATTAGTTCGGTAAGTTGTCAAATTAAAATATTTTTCAATGTATAACATTCTGCCTTTAATTAACTTGTAACAAGTTTCAGTCAGCGCTTTACTCGTATTTAATTCGTAACCGAAACTCTGAACAAGTGACGAGAAGTATTTATAAAATAACTTTATGTTCTAGCTTTATAAGATGCCTTACTTATATGTTAGGAATTCTAAGGAATTGAATTGAATACCTTCAATTGAAAATTAAAATGATCCATGAAATTATGAGTGCCGTACAATCTTCCACCGGTAGGAAATATGCTATCTATTATTGTGTTCATGTTGGGACCGTTGAAAAAAGTTTGTAACCCTATCTCGTCCTAATTACTGAACTGATCCTTTTTCAAAAGATGTGTAATAGCACCCTAATAATATTGAGATCTTATCCAGAGCATATAGTCGTGCTTGTAAGACGGCGATAGACTCCATCTGTGATTTCACCACCTAAATACATCAGGTTGTTGAACGAAAAGAGGTTTTTGAACGAAAAGAGGTTGTTGAATGAAAAGAGATGTGTTACTGCGAGGACCCTTGCAGGAAAGCGTGGAGAAGATATATGTATATATAGAGACGGTTACTGATAAATAAAGTCTTATTAAAACGTCGACCTCCTTGTTTTCCGCAGTTCGTTGGTAATCCGTGCGAGTTACCTCGTAACCGTCCAACACAAATAGATTCGTACATGTTTGTCTTGGCTCAGTTTAATTAATTTTACCTTCATACGCCGATACTGTTTGTCGGGCGCTCCTTAATTGAAAACGCTCTTGCTGTAGTAAATGAAACGAAATCCAAATATGCTCCGAGTGATTGAAGCGAATTTATCTTTTAAGACTTTTAAATGTATCTTTAGCCCGTTCCCGATGTTCGACGTTAAATTATTTCAAAACGAATAACACGAAGATGCGCAGGTAATTAAATTTTGATTGCTTTCGGCCGGATTGTTATTGCGATTTATTAATATTCAGGCTGGTTGTAAATATTACTGGCTGGGCCGCGACGCTAATAGCGATTGCAATAATGACTCATTAACTATTAAATACGGCTATTAAACGTTTTGCCTGGGTCTGGTCTGTGGCGAGGATTCTCGCTGGGAAGTCGGTCGACAACTAGAATACATGATATCTCCATTAAGAGGTAAAATTAAGCCTAATGTAAGTATTTTATTGTAGCGTTAAGCCTAAAAGCCTGTTAGATAAGTTTCCGTAGGCAAAATGCAATAGCACAGATTTCGCGGATATATGGGTGCGAATATGGAATCTTAAGTTCACATTTGAATTTTTTTTTTTTTTATGATACATATAATTTGAAGAAGGCATTCGTTTTGAGGAAGTCATTATAAGCTTTAGCTTAAAAAACTGTTAGCTTAGTCTACCAACTGAAAAAAACTGGCGTAGCGTGGCGTGGTAAAAAAATTACTTTAACCGTTCAAAAGCAAACTGCACGACCAGGTATGTGTCATCTTATAGAAGATTTTATTTATAAGATTGTAGCCACTTAAACTCGATAGATAAATGTGTTCCAGCAGAAAGCGTTGTAGAAGTGTTTCATTGTAGACGGCCTTCGACTCTCTTCCGGATAATTTAGTGTTCATTCATCTTTATACACTGTAATGGTGAATATAATAAACTAAATAACTTCACTGTATTATATTTACGCTTAACAAACGCAGAAGGATGCCAAGAAGGCTGGCGGCATTATGCCATTGCTGATTGTCTGAGCGAAATAAGTGCTATGGTGTTTTACAAACCGAGGTGGCCAACTGGCGGAGTGAGTCGCCTGCAACACAAAGAATGATAGTTCGAATCCCGACTGTCCCTATGAACCGATTGTTGTTCTGATCTTAACTACAGTGACTAGTAACACGACACGCTTTACGGTGAAGGAAAACATCGTACATACGTTTCCACAATCAAAAATAATATTTTATAAAAATCTTATCTTTCCTCTTGATTATATTAGTATAGATAAAAACTCTGATTACATATTAAATCAACTGATTGTATCGAGCCTGCCCCACTCCTAACGCTGTTTATCTACGTGTATTACTCCCTAATTCCTCTTTTATAGCAGGAGGATAATTGATTCTATTAGAATAGCTTAACGCTGACACTCATCAAAACGGTCGTAAATATTATCTTATCGGCTGTTGGAAACGTTCACACGTTTTATTGGCTTGTAAACCACTCAGTGTAGCCGCTTTGAGACTTATTAATGACTTGTTAAATCAATGTGGAAAGAATTCTTGATCTTAAATGAGAGTAATTATAAATAATGATATTTTTTACGCGATGCTAATGGCGATACCATTTATTACGAAAATAAATTTCCATTTGATTGCTGATACAAATTATTGTCTGTACAGCAACTGATAAATCTCCACTTATATAAAAGAGGTAAAGTTTGTAGGTTGGTTTGATCCCAACAAATAAACTCACAATCTGACAGCCTTCACATTAACTAACTACTGAAATGATTTAAAAATATTGTGGTGGTGGCTGAGTGGTTCGAGTAGTTTCCTACAACACAAAGATTGGAAGTTGGAATCCCGGCTGTACTAATTATTTTTTTCACCCCTACCTTTCCAACGGGGACCCTGGTGGGGAGGCGTGGAGATTTATGTATATACTATTATATACAAAAAACCTGAAACCGCGCCACCTATCAGGTCCAATTCCAGCATTCAAGCATTCTCGAAACCACCTGAAGACACAGAAAATTGCACCAAAATCGGTCCAGCCGTTTAGGAGTTCAGTGTCGGTGCATGTGCACAGAAGAAATATATTTAAAGATACCTACACATATTTTATATAGGTGAAACATGAAAAATGGTGGGGCACGGTAAATTATATTTTAATCCTATTAAACAAGATTAGGCTGATATATAGGTGAGCGAGAATTCGTCTACATTGCGAGATTTATAGTGTATGTCGTGTCGTTACTTGGCTTTATTGTCAATTTATCAAAGCTTAACGGGCAATAATCGGGGCATTTTAGCGGATTGAAGCTTGCTTGTTAAAATTGTTACCCCGAACTGAGATCAGTCTTGAGTGGACAGCAATTATTTTAATGCACATTACAGGCGTTCTTGCTAAATGAACGAGTCGTTCTATTTTACTATTTTACTTATGTGGCGTGTCTTGTTAATGGGTTATTTTATAATTAACATAACTAAGATTATTATTATTATTATTACACACACACACACACACACACACGCACTCATGAGTCTTTTCACATATGTCTTGAAGTTTGAAAAAATACGTGAAAATACATAAATCAAGTCAAGAATCAAGAAATAGATTTTCTTAATTCTAACTATTATTTCTGTAAATGACACAGTATCCAGAAAGGGAAAGACCGGTCATAATCAGATCAATTTTCACGCCTACCGTAAACCGACCGACCGAGTAAATCGGTGACATAATTACCTTCTCAGGGGAGAGTAATAACGTTATTTCAACATAATATCTCCAGTGAGTGCGTGGATTAAACTTGCCTTTAATTTTGTTCCAGAATGTTTGGTTCGGGCGGCGCGTGCGCAGCGTGCGGGCAGGCGATACCAGCCAGTGAATTTGTAATGCGGACGAACGCGCCGCAGCAGCCACTTCACGTCTTCCACATAAAGTGCTTCGCTTGCTCCAAGTGCGGCTCACACCTCATGCAAGGGGATAGGTAAAGGATTTTGGACCTTATTCCTTTGCTTTATTACGAAAAATCTACAAATTTCCAGGTCGTACATTTATAAAGGCTATGGCCATTAAAAGTAGCACCGAACGAAATGTAAGTACGTCGTTTGAAGAGGTTTGTCTGCGGCATCAGCTTCATAGCAACAGCGTGGCAGCAACCTGTTGCTTATTCGTTTATACAAGCAATGTATTTTTTATCACTTGAGTAGGCATAGATTGAGGATATTATATGTCGCAGTTCGGAAGCTCTGAATGATATGATCTTAACTGTGCTTGTACAAAGCTCAAGTTTGCTCTTTCATCTTATTGCGTGGACATTAATAATAATATCGGAGTCCATCGCTCACAATACTAAATCCCCCTTAACTAGGTAGAGCCTAGTATTAATATTTATATACCCCAGAGGAAATACATCTATTTACATACCTGCCAATCCCAACTGCTTATCTCATCAACCAGGAACGCTCTAAACCGAGATCCCTTGGTGTCGCAATTGTTCAGTTAAGTAGTAAAAGTTCTGATTAAAAAAAAATTAACATCTATCTACATAGAAAGATTTAAAAATAGAATCACCCTAAAACAATTTAAAAATATGCTTATTACAGTACTAATGTTTGATTTGGGTGGGGACCGAATCCCTCCTTTATGACATAGGGCAGCTAAGCTCTTCAGTGAGTGTACTTTTTTAAGCAGCTGCAGGTATAAGAGAGGTAGGGCATAACGGGTTTCCCGTTCGAATTCGGAGCTGCCCGACTGGGGCAGGACCTCCACCTTATAGAAGTCCGTAGCCAAATAACTCAATTTTTTGTGTTGTGTTCCTACGCGGTGAATAAGGTTTCCAGTAATGAGCTCCTTGGGGAGGGGGGAGGATTGTTACATTGTGTTGGAAGCAGAGGGATTAAACCCATTATGCTGCCAATATACTATAACTCTCCGAACACAGAGTGGCAACAGGCAAGTAATACTTCGGTATCGTGAGCGTAAATAGGCTGCGGTAACCGTTTCCCATCAGATGGGCCGTATGCTTGTTTGCCACTCTTGTTGTATAAAAAAAAAAAAAATCGGTGTATTTGTCCAGGTACTACATGCTCGCGGGATCACTAGTGTGCGAGCAGGACTGGCAGAAGTTGATGAAGGCAAACGCGGGCGGGCCCGGCGCGCCGGTGCGCAAGGGCAAGGTGGGGCGGCCGCGTCGTTCGCGCGAATGAGCGCCGCCGCCGCCCGCGCACGCGCAGCCGCACTCGCACAAGGACTATGAGGAGGTATGTATTTTATAGTGTTCAACCAACGTAGTGGTTGATTGGTCACTAGAGACAGCTGTAAATTCAAATCCCAACAGTCCGCTACAATTTGTTTTTCTGTACTTTTGTAGGAACCCACCACAAACTTACACACACAAGGATAGAATCGAAGAATCTGTATTTGTTTCAGAAAAAAATCAAACCTATTTTTTTTATTTATTAGAGAATTTCATTTTAAACATTTCAATTTGCAGATAATTAAAAATAAGACAACAGTATTCAAAGAAATGAAACAGATAAAAGAGAAACAGAAACATTATTTTCTCGAATGGTGAGATAGAGCTATAATAAATTACTGGAATCTAAAGCTTATCATAGCAAAGAAAACAGTTGTTTACTAAGAACATAGCACATCGAAATATAGAATACCATACCTACATGCACATCGAAAAGTGTTACACACTTTATATAAACTGCTAATCCTTACTTCCAATAAGCACTTAAAAGCTATTAACCAAACATTATCGATAACGATCGACCAAAACGAGCATTACGAAACATATTATACTTTCTCCTAAACAAAGGTTGCGAGTGTCGTAGGCGGATCTAGCCTTTACCGAGCTATTAACATACACGCAACGTCCATGCTCTTGTTAATTAACTATTTCTTAACTTTAAGTAATTACGAACTCTAATTATCATCCATAGTTCATGGTATGGCCATGAGGTACTATTGCATTCATAATTCAAAATGTTTGTGTAATAGTGTTCAAAATTTTTATTTAACCTCGTAGCTTTTGTTTTAGGAACGTTTGCCAATTAAAAAAATGGCGAGACCGACACAGATGCTTTTTGAGTGTTTAGCGACAGCTAAGGGAACGTTAGGATGTCGCCTGGGGTCTAGGCTAGGGCTGGGTGGTAGACCTTATTGAGACACTTGATTTAATGCTACTGAAAATATTGTGCGAAAGTGACCAATATAAAGACGCCATATACTTATGTATATATATATATATATATTTCTTCTGTACGTATGTACGTATACACTGAACTCCACCTAAACGGCTGGACCAATTTTAATGAATTTTTGAACCTCTGTAAGGTCAGTCGTCAGAAAAACGTAAGGAAAGCCTATTTGCAAGGCAGAAATTTTTGATCTGTTTAATTGATATAAATTATAAATCTAGTGCCTTAGAAAGTGTAAGTGTCGGTTGCAATAAGAGCTCAGTAATATGGGGCAAAAATAACGAATAAAGTAATATATCCTCACGCCTTCCCACAAGGGTCCCCGAAGGGGTAGGCAGAGGTGTATAGGTAATACCCACACACCCACTTTCCGCCAGAGGTATATTAGGTGCCAACGTGACAGATGGCGAGTCCATCGCCGTTACTCAAGCACGACTATACATACGCCTTTTGAATTTCTTCTCAGACGTGTGCAGGTTTCCTCTCGATGTTTTCCTTCACCGTAAAGCTCGTGGTGTGACTAATCACTGTACATAAGTTTAGAAAAACTCATTGGTACAGTCGGGAATAAAGTATTTTAGCAATATGTGTTAATATACTCTTTATTGCTCTTTTTTGGGAAATGAACAATGTACATAATATGTCTTTGATTATAATTGGTACTGAGCGATGATGTTGGAATTGCTTCACCATTTCTCATGCACGACTAAAGTCGTTGAATTTCTTTCCAAACGTATGCGTAAGCTCGTGGTATCTGAAGTGATAGCCAAGTAATTAAATAAACCATTTAAGTAGGCATATCTACTTACTTGTTTGTAAGGATATACAAAAACATGTTTCCTATTAAGCGTTATCAACTAGTACCCACATAGAACTGTGCCTTATTTCCATTTTAGGTGGTAAAGTTGATAAGTAATTTCATAGCGCCTACAAGGAATTTTTTATCAGCTATGTACTACAACTCGCAAATCAACTGGCGTGAATGAGGGCGTGATTGTAAAGATGAAGAAAGGCATGTTACGTTGGTTTGGACACATAGAAAGGATGAGTGAAGAAAGATTGATGAAACAGATATACAAAGCAAAAGTGTGTGCAAGAAGAGGTAGAGGAAGGCCATGTTCTTACTATCTGGAATCAAATAGATCGGACGCTCAAGGACGGGAACGTTAAGAGTACTCGAAACCGACGAGCATGTATGAAGAGACTGATGAATGTGGACGAAGCGAAAGAGGTAAGTCTAGAGAGAACTGGCGCTCTATACTCTCTGCCTACCTCGTTAGGGACTTGGCGTGATGATATGTATGTATGTACTACACTGTATCCTGTGCTTGGTATTGAAGCAAACGTGGTCTTCAAGTCATCGTGGGGTGCGGGGAGTACGAACCGAGTCCATTGTAGTATGTTTGTTGTGTGCACTCATAGGTAATCAGCGTGTACCGATAATACTCAAACATTGGTGGAAGGTTGCACACTTACATAAGACGGCACTATCTATACTAGCTGTGCCCCGTGATTCTACCAGCGTCGAATTGGATTTCACTCGTGTTTATTTTTTTAAACCACATCCTTTTTGTTAATCCAGCTAGTAATTTATCTTTGTGTCAAATTTCATCCAATTCCATTCAGCCATTCTGGCGTTATTGAGTAACAGACACCCATACATCGTCACAAACTTCCGCATGTATAATATTAGTAGGATAGTCTGCATGTCTTTGTATGTGTCATTTGTGCAAAGGTTTCCAGTAATGAGCTCCTTGGGGAGGGGGGAGGATTGTTACATTGTGTTGGAAGCAGAGGGATTAAACCTTATGCTGCCAACACACTATAACTCTCCGAACACAGAGTGGCAACGCGCAAGTGATACTTCGGTATCGTGAGCGTAAATAGGCTACGGTAACCGTTTCCCATCAGGTGGGCCGTATGCTTGTTTGCCACTCTAGTTGTATAAAAATATCACTGATAACTATTGGGCCACGACCACAGTTTTCTCAAAACTAAATCGATAAAGACTGAGAAAAAATTAAAAAAAAAGTATGCATTTAGGAAAAGCAGCTTTTATTTGCTTTCGAAAATTTTATTATGAATTTAGTTTGGTCTTCACGGAACAATTTTGTTCAAAAATATACGCTCCGTCGTGGGACACTGCAGCTCTTTGAGTTAAAAATGCACGAATCGTAAACGAAACAGCGGCGAAAAGGAGGAAATGCGCTCACAAACCGAGTGGCGCATAAACTGCGGGATTAGGTAGCACTATTTTATAATAATTATTATTAAGGTTTGTTATGCCTTGTTGCCTGCGACATGGTGCATGCAGAATCTAAAATGAGGTGGCTTGTTCATCCGTTTTATGTTTTAAGGTCTTGAATACAAGATCCAATTTATATTTATCTAAGGAAAAATATTCTACTGCCAAAAACCTTATTATAAAAACCTTAAGATTTGAAAAATGCAGATCTGTTCAAATCGCAACCGAGTGCCGATGTGCCCTTTGAGACCCGAATATTATATAAAATTTACATTAAATAATTTTTTTAAGGAATTTAAAGACTATGAAGCACACGCTTCACTGCTATCTATCTGGATCATCAGAGTCCCTCACGGGGAAAGCAGAGAGGATAGAGCGCCAGTTCTCTCTAGACTTACAGACGTCTTTCACTGCGTCCATTAATTGCAGTATTCTTGATGTCCAATCGATATGCGCAATTGAAATTGAGCCGGAAGCCGAACATTAATCGTTTAATAAATATAAATATAGTGTATAAATTTAATTGAATTATGAGACGTGCGGCTACCGCAGAGAGAAGTAACGAAGAAACACAATTAAGCAGTTCAATGAGCACTGCACAAAGACCGCTTTGTTTATGGGAAGGAGTCACTAGCTCGGAACGCACCGGCTTCGGACACTCAATATCACGGTAATTACTATGAAGTTTTTGCAAACGAAATCACTGAAAACGAATTACCGCGTTAAAGCTTAATTAGCGCTTTAAAGCAAACTAATTGAAGTACTTGTTAGTCAACAGGATAGTTCATACAGTTAATTATGCTTCTGTGTGAGGCCGGCGCTTGACCGCCGCGGGCGCTCCACACAGACTTGCTTAAAATGCACTGCTAACCAATTCCAAAGTTAAACCGCTCTGAAACTTATTTCGGCAACTCATAAAACTATTGTCCAGCCATGTTAATTGAACTAACAAATTCCAAACGCGTCAACGCACCCTCAACTGAACCATCTATTAACTGCCAACAAAGCCTTGCTTAATCAAATGCGTCATTATAATTTAACGAGCGCATTGTAACAACTTTGAGCGCAGGTAAATAGCAAAATGAGTTTCAATTACAACCGCCACCCCTTTAATAAAACTACGCAGTTAATAACAAACAGGTAGTTGTTATTACTTTGTGCGGACGTGGTCAAAGGCGCGATGTTAATTGGAAAACACCTGAAAATGACAGCGCCTTTATGGTTGGAATGTTTGGCGTAAAAATCAAGTCCCGCTGCGCCGCCCTTCCGCTGGCTCAAAGACTTGACCGTTCACCCGGCGGCTTTGTAACACGATTACACCGACTTGTCGAAAGTTAATTAAATAACGTTTTTCCAAATTACCTGCCGAGCTCGAGTTCAAAGTGGCCTGGCACTCTGTTTGGAAATCTTGCACAAAGGGTGTGCTGCGGGCTAGGTCCGATGCCTCTGATCTACGAGCCGCAGGCGTGCACTGGACACCTGATGTCTTCGACTCTTTGTTCCATCTCTTTCGAGTACCGTTTGAAAATCGTTCGTTGTGTGTAAATATAAACGTAGTTAAAAATATATAGTCTTCACTATAAATTCGAGATAGGTATATAACGAGTTACTCACTGGGATTGGGACCTGTTATATCAACTAGGTAGGTGAATACATAAACGAGCTGTCTCAACTTAACTCCTCGCCACTCCACGCCTTTCCCACAAAGGTCCCCGAAGGAGTAAGCAGAGATGTATAGGTAGCACCTACACTTTTTCCGCCACAGATAGATATATTTTAAGTGCCAACGTGAAAGATGGCGATTCCATTGCCGTTACTCAAGCACGACTATACGCCTTTGAAGGTTTTCTCTCGGTGTTTTCCTTCTCAGTAAAGCTCGTGGTGTGACTAATCACTGTACTTAAGCTCAGAAAAACTCATTGGTACAGTGGCATTCGAACTTGCGATCTTTGTGTCGCAGGCAACTACTCAAACCACTCGGCCACTAAGGCTCTGATAATCACATGTCAATTAACTTAAAATTTCCAAAATATAAACTAATCTACTATGTATATTAAGATTTACTTAATTTTTAACTTTTAAATTATGTTAATTGAGTGAATATAATAACACTCATTTACATAATTGTCGAACCGTTGGTTAATATCAGATGTGCTTTAGATTATACAATCCCCATGTGGATTATGATGGTATAAGTTTCATTTATAATTTAATTTTGATTTAACATTAGTTTTCAACATATAACTCCATTTTGCATAAAACTACAAACAAAAGACAGTCTAGTTTTTTTTAATTTGACTGATTCGAATCGAATAGCACCCTGCGTGAGAGCGGCCCGGACATCGAACCCGCTACCGTTGCGTGCCGCGACCAATCAGTGGTTCTCCTCTCTAATCACTTCCAGACTAATTGCCTGTTTCATGTTACCGTTATTATAAAACACAAAGTCCATTTTAAAGTACTCTGTGAGGAGTGCGTTCGTCAACTCAAGTCATTCGTTGTTTTTAAGTTTGATGCTTACTATTTTAAATGCTCTTAAAATCATATTTTTCAACGAGTGAGATAGATATATTAAATAAGAAAAATATAAAAGAGCTAGCAACCGTGGCTTCTTTGTCGTGAAATCATACGGCCCACCTGATGGGAAACGGTTACCGTAGCCTATTTACGCTCACGATACCGAAGTATCACTTGCGCGTTGCCACTCTGTGTTCGGAGAGTTATAGTGTGTTGGCAGCATAAGGTTTAATCCCCCTGCTTCCAACACAATGTAACAATCCTCCCCCTCCCCAAGGAGCTCATTACTGGTAAACTTATTCACCACGTAGGAATACAACACAATACATTGTGTTATTTGGCTACGGACTTCTATAAGGTGGAGGTCCTGCCCCAGTCGGGCAGCTCCAAATTCGAACGGGAAACCCGTTATGCCGTACCTCTCTTAAAATCGCTTCGCACGGGTGCAATGTACATAGGTACTAATAATATGTAAAAGATAAAAATGGTTACTGTGGGTTATCCTTTAGAGTTAAATACATACCATCGTGGAGTTAATCGATCTTTTTACGATATAGAATTCCGTAATACATTCATTTTATACTATGTAAAGATACTATTAATAAGTAAGCATAGTTAAGATAAAGCCGTGGTGGCCGAGTGGTTCGAGCAGTTGCCTGCGACGCAAAGGTCGCAAGTTCGAATCCCGACTGTACCAATGAGTTTTTTCTGAACTTAAGTACAGTGATTAGTCACACCACGAGCTTTACGGTGAAGGAAAACATCGAGAGGAAACCCGCATACGTCTGAGAAGAAATTCAAAGGCGTATGTATAGTCGTGCTTGAGTAACGGCGATGGACTCGCCATCTGTCACGTTAGCACCTAATATACCTCTGGCGGAAAGTGGGTGTGTGGGTAACCTATACACCTCTGCCTACCCCTTCGGGGACCCTTGTGGGAAGGCGTGAGGATATATTATTTATTATAAGGCGTGCGTATTACAGCGTAACAAACTCCCCGTTTTTAGACATGCGCTTACCTTTTCAAGTAAGGGTCAATAATGGTTTATACCCACTTTCCGCCAGAGATATATTTTAGGCTTATCTACATGTAATTCTTTTGCACGCACGGGTGGACATTTATTTTTTAAACATTTTGGCATATTTTTTTTTGCAAGTACAATAATTATATTAATCAGTGATAACGTAGCATTCAAATGGTGAAATAATTTTTTAAATCGGTCCAGTACTTTTTGAGCCATCCCCTTACAAACATACTTACATACAAATCTTTATAATATTATTTTTATTAGTATAGATATACATCTGTCACTTTCGCACTCTTGTACAAAGTCCCGGCTTTGGTTTCATAAGAAATATTTGGATTGTTAATCCGGCTCAGACTTACCTACTAAGTATTTCATTCAACCTTCTCATTATAGAATTTATTACTAATTTAAATACCAATTAAGGTGACATGAATATTAATATCGCCGTGAGTGTTTATAAATTAAATTGTTCCATTAATGTCCTTAACATTTGAATATGCACATTTATTTGAAGCGTAATAAAACTAATGCGTACCTATAGAATAGGCAAGTATTATACATAATTCTATATTATACATAATTCATAATCTATATATATATATATAGGAGATCCCATTTTTTAACTCACTCCTCACGAAATCTCAGGAACTAAGGCCGATTGACTTGAAATTTGGTAGGAGTATTCCTTACGCGGTGTAGAGGTCAGCTAAGAACGGATTTTATAAAACATTTTTTTTAAAACACGTTTTTACCCTTATTGCCTCCATAGGGGAAGCAATAAGGGTTTTTTTTACCTTTTCACCCGGGCGAAGCTGGGCTGGACAGCTAGTAATGTATATTTATCAAGCCGTGGTGGCCGAGTGGCTCTAATAGTTGCATGCAACACAATGATTGCGAATCCCGATTGTACCCGAGTTTTACTTATGTAAAGTGATTAATTAATTAGACATCGGCCTCAAATCATAATATAGTTACGCTACTGCAAGGATGTTCTTTAATGTAGCTCGCTCTTATAAACAGCATCAATTGTCATTAGCTTCTAGCAACATAAAACCGCTGTAGTGGTTTTTAAATACGACTCCATATACGCTTAAATAACTGAACAATATCATATAAAGGCATAATTATTTTGATCTAGTTCTTGCAAGCGCGGTATATGGAAAACGATTAACTTAGGACCACCCGTACAAAAATGGCAATACTAATCATATACTAACTAAAACACGCGTTTTAAGGGCGATTTAAATTGGCTTGAAGCTAATGATAATAAATATTCTAGAATGCAACGTCAATTATATCTTCCTAACAAGTCATTAAAAGCTGTAAGTCTCATTATTTCTTGATGTGCATTCGCCACACGCTCGTAATTGGTATATTAACGATTGCCAATTAGAAACACTGTGAGATCTAATATATCTTATCATTGGCTTTATCTGTGGGTGGAGCTTATTAAAATATATTTTGCCTTGAAAATATAGGTTTTTTATAGAATTACTTTTATTACTAAGTAGCCAGTGAGCAGCGCTCATGACTGCGAAGCTTGAGGTCCCGGGTTTGATTACACGCAGATATTTGTGCGAACACGAACCCTGTGAACGCGAACATTTGTACCATTGTCTTGGATGTCCTGAATGTATATCCTCACGCTTTCCCACAAGGGTCCCCGAAGGGGTAGGCACAGGTGTATAAGTAATACCCATGCACACACTTTCCGCCAGAGATATATTTGTAGGTGCCAACATGACAGATGGCAAGTCCATCGCCATTACTCAAGTCCTGAGTATGTATGTACGTACATATCTAACTATATTATATTAAATACAGAGCGCCAGTTCTCTCAAGACTAACATACTACTTTCGCTTCATCCACGTCCAAAGACGGAGTAACAAACTTAAAGGTTTGGTGGCCAAGTGATTGGCACGTCTGCTCCAGGGGTCACGGATTCCCGATGTGACACAAGCTCAAGTGACGTCCATTAAAAATACATTTTCGTAAATGGCATCGAAATAACACACAGATATAATTACGTATCACATAATATATATACCTACTATAAAATTATATAATGACGATGTTGCGTACAAACAAATTATTTTATTATTAAATGTGCACGACTCTGCAGTTAATACCTCACGCGTATGGTTAAGATAACGTGCGTCGATATAAAGTGGACAATTACAAAATAATTGGACTCCTTGGCCTACTGAGAGGTAAGGAACGGATTAGCTAACCGGAGGTCGCTAACCACTAACGAGGAAATTAGCTTGTGAATATAAAAAAAAACTATCGTGTAACTATGTATATAATATATAAATAATATATCCTCACGCCTTCCCACAAGGGTCCCCGAAGGGGTAGGCAGAGGTGTATAGGTAATACCCACACACCCACTTTCCGCCAGATTTATTTTAAGTGCCTACGTGACAGACAGCAAGACCGTCGCCGATACTCTTTCTTAAATTTCTTCACTTGTCCCTTCATATTGTTAAATATTCAAAATACATACGACATTCAAGTCTAAATTAGTCTTAATTAACTAGGTACAGTACCTGATACTCATCCATTTGATATTATAAAAAATAATTAATAAATACCTGGGGACAATTCCACACAAATTGTCCCAAATTAAGCAAAGCTTGTGTTATAGTAACTAAACAACGATAATTTACTTAAGAACATAAACTTAGCTCCCTCATGCAAATACATAGCTGTATTTATAAAAATAGCTCACAAGGTAATCGGCTTCAAACAAACTATGCAAAGAAATTAGTATTTAATTTATTCATTGGGCCGGGTTCGTGTCTAGTTTAGTTACTACTGAGGTAGTTAAAGTGACAGGAGATTTGGAAATTGATCACGAGAGCCTAAGGCTTAACGCACACTTGTCGAACCCAATCGTGTTCTGTAATAAGCAGACAATACGAAGCCGGCCAATTTTACGAGTTCGTATCGTCACGACCCTGCTTTTGCTACAGGTAACGTAGTGTGCGTCCGACTTAACGCGCGTGCCTTGAACTGTAGGTGGACTACGAGCATCTAATTACTTCTCCATTATCAAAATGTATGCTGTATTTTTTTACGCAAACACGACTAGCTGTTTTTTAGTTACGTATTTCTTTAATCTTAAATGATAATTTGATGACATGAATTGAAAGTAAATTATTGTATTTTTTAATATTATATGGCTCTAGTGGGTGGACCCGAGTGACGTACCCTCGATTTCATCCTCTTAAATTTCATTTCATTGGTAGATTCTGGTATAAAGAAAATCCTTTGTTTTAATAATACAGCTAATAATCAATCTCAGTACCAAGTTTCATCCAATTCCGTTAAGTAATTTTTGCGTGAAAGAGGAATGAAAATCCTCACAAACTTTGGCGTTTATAATATTGAGATGGCTTCGTAATATGTATTAGTGCCTTTCGATTCGATTGCCTAAATCAATAAAAAAGCCAAATACTAACCAGGATAATCAAAGAAATATGCCGACATAGGCTGGTTTATAGCTAAGCCAAACGCTTAACTAAAGAGCAGTCGTCACTGTCAACAGGCATTTGTTCTGTATTAGTAGTAGTACTAGTATTTGTAACACCACATAGTCACACCAGGCATATTACGGTCAAAGAAAACATCGAGAGGACACCTGCATACGTTTGAGAATAAATAAAATGATGTAAGTTAACTGTGCTTGAGAAACTGCTATTGACTCGCCATCTGTCACGTTGACACTTACCTACACACTTCTGCCTACCCAATCGAGGCCCATTGTGGGAAGTCGTGAAGACATATATATGCGGGCGGTACAGGTGTATTCAGGTGTCGCTACAACACCTTGTGTGAATGTGAAAAGCGTAAAGCTAATATAAAACACACTTTGCACTTTAATATTTTTTACTTTTATTAAAACGGTATCGTAAAGAAAACTTTAATTAACGCGAGTCGTTCACATGTGGGGACAATTTACGTGTCTGCCTCTAATTTAAAATTAATACCGTCGGGCTGGTGGAAAATTTGAAAAGTTTGAACGACGTCGGCGGGCCTCCGCTCCGCCGATTGCATTTTTATGCGAGTAAGACAACCTCTTAGCTTATTAGGGAAGCCAGTTATTAGAGGTCCGTGGGATTCCTCTGCGGACGCCGCACCGATTGCCCCGCTTCATTAGTCGAGTGGATGCATTAATATTAGTTTAAAAAAAAAGTTAATACAGCATTAATTACAAAGATCGTTATTATTATTCTTAGCCCCATTCGTCCTAATGATAAGAACCTTTTTCCACCAATCCCAATGTTAAGACTTTTCTAGCCAAGATTTCAAGTAGCTCAGTAGATCCTTTCATCGTTTTCTCGTTTTCTGTGGAACCCAAAGTAAATGTTATCATTGCTATAAATCGGATCTTGGCGATCTTTATTTTTATAAATTTGTATCAGTTGTATTGCAGCCATAGTATCTGGTGAATTTGTCTAATCGTTGGCTCTAGGTGGTGTTACCTGAACACATAAGCAATGCTAACAGCTGAGAACAAATTGAAATAAATCAATGCCGCATTGGCAGTCCTCCTATCCAGAATCCGGTAAATTAAAGCAAAGCTTTCTGCCATTTAATTTCGGACCAGCGCCACAATTTGGGGCAACGGCGGTGACATACCCACTTGTGCACCGGCACATTTCCCATCTCCGCATCCGCACGCGACAAAGGACATCCGCCCACAATGGTTCCATTAAAATAATGCAAGTAAATGAGGATTTGCGGAGACGAGTCCACCGAATCCGGCCGCGTCCGCTCGGTACCGCTCACAATGCGCGGCCTCCGGCTGCGTCGCTTAAAACACTATACACGAACATGTTTCATTAGCTAAGTGGGAGGCTTTTGGTGGCTGAATCTGTGTAATGCAGCCAGCTAGACGCAGTGCCGCTTTTACTTAAACGCCGTAATTAAACCGTCCCCTCCCCGCCGAGGGCACAGTTTTAAACTCAGTTCAACTAGTTACTGGTGCCCAGTTTAGTTTTACTGTCATTTAGTGTATGCGATACAAATTTACGAACTGCTTATACTGTTTTAAGGTTAATTGTAGAATTCTATATGACGATTACAGTTACGTACGTACGTAGATATATATTTTTCCCAAAAAGGTCCCATAAGCAGAGGAGGTATATGCATATATAGTCTGTCGCCGACCCCTGCGTATCTCTAAGGAGACTCTTAGAATAACACAACACAGAAGAAATTCTGAGACGTATTTAACATACGTCTCAGAATTTCTTCTGTAGACGAAAGTTTCCACTCCACGTTTTCTTTTAGCGTTAAGGTCCGCTGTGTGATAGATCACCGAACTTGACGTGATTCAAAAAACTAAAACCTTTCAGAGGATAAACAAAAGTTAAGACATTCATTTTCACAATGGAAAATTGAGTCGTATTTATTCATTCCACTACACTCAAATGGCTCTAATAACCAAATGGTAAGGAAAGCCTTCCCTTCATCGTTAAAGTATAAGTTTTCACCCAACGTGGCGAGTTTGTCAACATATATTTTTTTCTTATTGATAGCTAAAACTGATCGGCATTAACGATCTTAATCGAATAGCGGCTGGCATCGATTCATTACGTGTCGATGGCCCGATTCCGAGTTAATTTAATTGAAACCGAGATGAGTAATTAATTAGTGGCGAATGAGAGCTCTCAGGCAGATGAGCAGCCCTTACTCCTGTTTACACCGGCTCATACATATTGAGCGAATAGCGGCTGAGGCATCGCATCGCATCTCCCTCGTCTTACATTTTATGATGCTGTTACTATGATGGGAAGACTTAAAATCTTAATCTAATAAATGATGAAAACTTTCGTGGTTTCTGGTTTTAGTATTTTACTTTTAATGGTCATCTTCGTGTATCCTGCCAGCATACGTCTGGGTTTTTGCAAAATGTATTTATTTGAATCTTAATTATAGATTTTTTTATATAACAACAATTATAACGGTATTTACAACAGACAGTATAACTAGCTACTTACAGATAAAATATTTGACAGACCTAATACTAAATTAATACGATTTTCTTTGATCAATTAATTTTAAAATGCATTTTGAGGCAATTATAATAACACTTACTGTTAAAATAAATTATATTTAAAAATCCGTCTCCGTTCTAAATGAAATCCATAACGCTTTTGGAGCGATTGAAAAACATCCATACATCCTTACAAAGCTCGCATTTCTAATGTAAGTCGCCAGTCAAACCCTTTCAGTATTGTGTGATCTAAATGTCATCTGTACTGCATAGTGTCTCCGTGTCAACTTGGTACTTGAACTAAGTAATTCGACGTACATGCGACATATCGTATCAAATATATCTGGTTGATTGATTTAGCTGAGGGAGCTACTTGGAGGTTAACAACATTTAATCCCGCTAAAACGTCAGGCGATCCGTCATAATGAATATTTATCCTCGACAGAAGTCGACGCATACTTTTATTACGAATACATATTTCAGTAGCCGGCGTAATTCTACTGATTACTTTCTTTAATTTGTCTGGAAACGCAGCCTATGTAGATAAGTAAGTGTACATAAGCAGAAGCAAACAGTTAGCGAATTTAAATTTACATAATACATTAAATCTTCTTATTAATAAAGTTTCTAAATGGTAATTATAATATCGATTTTAGAACAAAATTCAAGATGAAGGTTATACAATTTTGCCTCCTTTAAGTACCGCATGATGATATATATGTACATATATGCCTTTCAACGAACAGGATCTCAAATGAAAAAAAAAAAACTGACCTAAGATTCATACAAACCCTGCTTAAAAATATTTGAATAGATTAAGCTTAGATATGATTTTTAATCTATTTTCCTGGAAGAAGTATCATTTATTCACGCTTTGTAAAGTAATAAGTACGATGTCATTTTATATTTAATGTGCCCCGTCCATTAGTCGTATGAAACATGTGCCGATACAAATGATACGGAGGTTTATGAATGACAGACGGTTCCGGGGAGCGCGGGGGTCGCGGGATGGGGAGCGGGAGTGCCCTAAGGAGGGAAGGAAACACTAATGGATTACATTCGCACGAGTGAATTAGGATACTGTCGTACGATCTGGTTCCGTCCGATGCACTCCTTATGATGCTCCCGTTAGAGCCAACGTCATTGCATGGTGATAAAATACATTACTTTTGAATTTAGAACAATATGTGTATAATATTCTTAATTCTTCATAGTATATTTCCTTTTTTTATTTCCTTTATCTTAAAATGGAATCACACTATTTACATTTTAGTACTCGTGAATGTACCACAGAGTATTTAATCTCTAACGGGTTTCTTGTATAATCTGTACTTATGGGGGAAATTACTATCTAATCACGGAACAGTCTCTCTGCGACTTGTTAAAGTACTTTAGCAGCGGCTAAGAAAAATATTCGATAATTAATTTATACAATTTATTTTGTTGTAATTAAATTTATAGATAAAATAACTTTAACAAAATGGGACCTCATTAACGGGCTTAATTGTAGTAAAGGCAAGTGCTTCAAAATCAATTAAGAGATCCGGTTAAGTCCGGAATAACTTTTAACGATCATGGTTGACAAGACAACCCGATCAAGTACGTACTATTAATGATTTTGCTTGAGAGACGATTGTGTCAAGAACAGGTTATTCCATTAAACATCCTCTGGTTTTTATTAATATGTTATCATTCTAATAAACATTTGGCACTCGCCCTATTTAAGTATCACATGTTTATAGAGAGGGAATTACATTAATGGAATGATAGCAGGTATAATATTTCATCCGGTTCGTACCGGTTGAGCAAAGTGACGCTTTCACCCTCTCGATGCACTTTCAATTTCAGTGCATCTTTAATCGACTTTCCAGGTGTAATTACCTTTTTCAATATCTTTATTTATATCGTTCTTATTAATAATATCTTTTATAATTTGCAACATCACCATCATGCATTTAAGGGGTTCTTTTCGCTGATGCAATTCTTACCATCTTCTGTCCAACGCAATCTCTTTAACTTGCCTATACGTACCTCTACGTACATACTTATTCTTTGATCTGAATCACTTATGCTTGCTTTTAAAGCAAAAAATATGAATCTGTAATGGCCGAATGCTTATCAGAAAAGACGATGTATGCTCAAACCAGCGGTTTGAACCAAAGGGTTGTGAACTTTAGTTCAACGCTGAGACATATGAATGTCGATGAAGCGAGATAAGTCTGGTCTCTCCGCCTACCCCGCGACTGACGTGATGAGTAGAGTGCTTGCACAGCGAAGGTAAAGATAAAGAGAATATGTTTAAGAGGGAACTAAAAAGCGTACATGACAATATTACCCACTAATCCAGACATCACAGCAACCTAGTATATAACGAGATTTCGGGTATTATCAGAAGCACTGCTTAAGGCTTTCAAACAGCATGTAGGTTTTCATCTATTCAATATGTTCATTTGCGTAAAGAAAGCGAAGAGCGATGGTGTATCGCACGTGACGTGGAAACTCAGATCGTTGGCAGTACCAAACTGTAGCCTCTCGCTACAAGGGTTTCAACTTATCAATTACACCGTTCGCTACTTACCGCGCGGAAAGGGCAAATTGATTTAATGTAACCAGAGTGCTTTGACGAATATTATTAACGTCTTTTTCACCCTCCTTTGTACAGCCAGTAATGCGCGCTTTGTTCTTTCTCGCGGTTTTGTACAACATCGAATGACACTTATCTTAATCACGGAAATATACTACCAAAGTAAATGATATATATCTTCACGCCTTTCCACAAGGGTCCTCAGGGGTTATGTAGAGGTGTAAGAGAACCTTTAGTAGCCTGTATGTCTCTTGCCGGAGATATATAGGTAGGATACAACGCGACAGTTCTCTAGCTTCCGGTTTCTCAAGCACAACTATACAAACTTTGTATGTCTTCTCAACCGTATTCGGGTTTCATCTCGTTTTTACTTCATCGTCGGTTTTACTTCATCGTAAAGCTCGTGGTGTGATTAATGTATTCGAGTTAAAAATGATCGTTGGTCAGTCGGCATCCGAACCAGCACGTCTCTAAAATTATACATCTCCAAGGATCTTCTATTCGTGTACCTACTTGCAAACAACTGATCAAACTATATTCGCGATTGTACTAATTTAAAGTAGGATACTACCATTCACAAGCTTGTTTATACATACATACATATCATCACGCCGAGTCCCTAACGGTGTAGAGAGTGTAGAGCGCCAGCTCTCTCTAGACTAACATACCTCTTTCGCTTCGTCCACATTCATCAGTCTCATCATACATGCTCGTCGGCCGATCCGGTCCGATCGATCTGATATAGGTAATTGGAACGTGGTCTTCCTCTGCCTCTTATTGCACACACTTTTGTTATGTTATATTATGATGTTATATTATATTATACTTATGTTATGGCTTGCGATATTGTATGCAGATCATTATCTTTATGTTCAGAGAGCTATCACTATATTTCGTGTTACGTTTTCCGTTGAAAGTGTACAGAAGTCGTTTTTGTTTACGATACGTTTGTTTGTAAACTAGGACGTGGATTGGAACACATAAATTGTAGATATTGGAAAAGCGTGTAAACTCTCTTGACCGGATTTATCTAAATAGCCCGCTGCACTGGAGCGTTTCTCTCGAAAGCTAGTATCTGTAAGACATATCGCAAAAACCTACCTGTAATTGACGTGGCATCGTAAATCCGTCGCGTTTGCACTTCCCCGACGGTGCAGGGTGGCGTGCGAATAGCTCGCCGATATAATCGTCCGTCGGGCGAACGTTAATAAATACGTCGCGTACAAGTCCTCTCATTAGAGCGCCATAACTCCTCATTAGTGGGCATGCTAATTAATGTGACGTTTACGAGGGCCACCGCTCGTAACTCACTCGCCACGAACGTTCGACGCAACGGACCACTCTTAAATTTGTAATAATTCTTGTTTCGTTCGTTATTTTAAAAATATATATATCTTGGGGACGGGACGAACTGGACATCTGAAGAATGGGCCGGTAGTTGCGCTCGAAAGATTGATGGGAGGCTTTTTCCCAGCAGTGGGACATAGAGACTATACATAATTACATACATACATCACGCAGAGTCCCTAACGGGGTAGGCAGAGAGAATAGAGTGACAGTTCTCGCTAGACTTACATACCTTCTTACCGGCTTCGACCATATTTATCAGTCTCTTCATACATGCTCGACTGAGTACTCTTTTCTTTTCATTCAATTCTTTGACACAACACAAGAGCACAATTATTGGCATATTAAAAAAATACAAAAATCTTACTTGAAACTCTTTACTTAAATCATACTATAAATAATCAAATTAATAAATAAAATATATTTATTGCAGGCACTTGACCCATAACAAAATGGCATTACAATTAAATATAAATAGATAGCTTTACGTCTTGCCATAAGTGTTTATTTTAGAAATCGGTGACCATATATGAAGAGACTGATGAATCGAAAGAGGTTTTTTTAATTATTATCGCTATGGTTTTTGTCGGCTATGGCCGCTTGCAACACTAGAGGTATTCCTCGCGCGTTACCGACCCTGCAAATGTACCATTTGTCAGTTCACCTTGTATATTGCACAGATAATTATTTAGCTCCCAAGTATTACAACCAAGTAACGTTGGCAATAATTTGCATAATTTGACAATAAACAAGTGGGTTCAGCAATAAGGTAAAAAGATTATCATCGGTACTAACTTTTATAATGTCAACGTGCATATTAAGCTGCATTGCAGCAAAGTTTACTAACCTATGTGGTTTACGTTCAGCTTTTATTGTTTACTAGCTTTTGCCCGCGGGTTCGCTTGCGTTGATGTAGATTTTCAACATCTGTTGAAAATCTACTCTTACTACTTGTCTGTTTACCCTTTCTTGTACTCGCATAATGATGCAAATTGACGAAACGACTGTCTTTTTTTACTCTCAGGAACAAAATCACGCTCTTCATCTTTCAATCATATTATATTATTATATTACGCAATTAAACTACACTGAATAAAATCCCGCTCTCTTCACCCGAGAGGCTACCAGGAAGACCGACAGGAACAAAACTTATCTTATAATGAAAGTTGTATTTACTCTACAAGTTGCCTGACAAGTATGCATTTGGCGATTAATCGGTTGATTAGAATTAAGACATGGAAACGTTACAAACAAACCCACTTTCGCACTTTTATTATAATTAGGATAGGTTATAAACGTGGAGTTGGCATATCACGCGCGCTCCATCGGGATCACCGTAATTAAAGCTTTAGGGCGAAAGTTGAACGTGAAGATTGTAATCGCGGACATAATTTTAAATCAAATTAACACTTCAACTTTAAACCGAGGTCATTAATGCCATTACAGCGAAACAATATGAAGTCGTGACCGCAACGGCCGATATCTAAATAATAAATAAATAGGCGTGCGGCTATCGCGGCGTCGCATCTGCGCGTTAATGCTTCGCGTCCGAGTTTTATAATTAACAATAAATTCGGTGTTTTTTGTTGAACGGGCCCAGGCTCACCATTACACCAATATTTCTACTACCATCGATACCAATCTTAATAACACCCGCGCCATTATACAGCTCGGGGTGGTCTCTGTCACATATAATAATAATAATTTTAGATCGTGGTGGCCGAGTGTTTCGAGCAGTTGCCTGCGACACAAAGATCGCAAGTTCGAATCCCGACTGTACCAATGAGTTTTTCTGAACTTAAGTACAGTGATTAGTCACACCACGAGCTTTACGGTGAAGGAAAACATCGAGAGGAAACCTGCATACGTCTGAGAAGAAATTCAAAGGCGTATGTATAGTCGTGCTTGAGTAACGGCGATGGACTCGCCATCTGTCACGTTGGCACCTGATGTACCTCTGGCGGAAAGTGGGTGTGTGGGAATTACCTACACACCTCTGCCTACCCCTTCGGGGACCCTTGTGGGAAGGTGTGAGGATATATTATTTATAACATCCAATTTATAACTGACCCCCACTCTAGGCACAGCCTGTCCCGTGAGGGAATCATATTCGTCCATTATTGTGACTGTAGTAACTACAGTGATCAGTCACCCTACGAACTTTGCGGTGAAGGAAAACATCGAGAGATAATCTGCATATGTTTGAGAAGAAAAAGAAAAGAAAAAAAAATTGAAAGTCGCCAATCTGTCGCGTTGGCACTTAAAATGTTTCAACGACGAAAAGTGGTGTGGTGGGTACTACCTACAGCGGACCTCATCGGGGAAAGCTCTTCTTGGAAAGGCGTTATTATTGTGAACGATTTAAGTACGTAAGTACTCCTATTTAAATCAGCCTTCTCAATACGAAATACTCGGAAATAATTAGCTCATTCTTTCTCCTCGGGCGCTCGATAAGGTACTCGCGATTCCTTGAATTTCGTTCAAAAACACCAAAAATACTGCAGGGGCTCCCCACTCGAGCCGGGCTCCGTTATCTCGTTATCCTAATGAAGTCTACGCTAATGACGAGTAGGTAAATAATAGGGCGGCTAATGGGGGCTTTATCATTCTCGAGTGCGCTCCAGGTAAGGGCCAATTAGAGAGGCCGACATCGGTCCATATTGTTCGGCGCAGTGCTCGCTTCGATTACGATTATTTCCGAACGACTCTCGGCACTGATAAATTGGACAAACTATCGCAAAATGACGTCCGTGGTTTGCGGCGCGAACTTTAATTTCCTGTTAAATTGCGGGATTCGTGTGTGCAATACAGTGGCCTAGGACCAGTGTAATAGCTATGCATAGCTTGTAATTGATATGAGCGGTACCTATTCGATTCGATGGAGCGTGAGAGCATAACTCATTTCGCTCATTAAAAAATTCCAATAATAGTTTTATTAGCTATCCAATTAATTAAATGGTTTTCTTTTTACATTATTTACTTCGTTAATTGGCTAATAAAATGTCCAGTGAGTGTATGATTGACGTTTATAAAATATGCTTGTTTTTTATTATTTTTAGACTTGAAAAGGAAATTGTACATTTATGTTCTCTTGTGGATATTTTTGGAATAATTTGTTTGCTTTTATAATGTATCTGTTGATATGAATGGATCTGCTATCGTTTTCGGGTTCTCATATTTTTTTGCAAGTTTGTTGCATATTGCTGGGTTGGTGCATCATGTCTTCCGCTCTATCAATTTCAGTATTGTCTATACATTATGCCACAATAAAAAAAATCTTATGTCAGGCCTCATGAAGAACCCACAATAGTACGTTGATGGGCGGTGTAATTATCGCATCAGGCCCTGCCTTGAAGATTCCGGGAAAATGGCCCACACCTCCTAAGTGCGTTAGTCAATTAATTCCGGTTTCGCTAAATATATATGTATATTATTAACTACTATTAAATTAGTTACAATGTTGATACCTGTCGATTCCTATTCCCCGACCGCAGCGTAAGTTTTACATATTTCTTTTTGTATGTCTAGATGTGATATTTTTGTCACAATTACTTAATACTAATTAATAATAAATAATATATCCTCACGCCTTCCCACAAGGGTCCCCGAAGGGGTAGGCAGAGGTGTATAGGTAATACCCACACACTCACTTTCCGCCAGAGATATATTATTAGGTGCCAACGTGAGCACTCGAAACCGACGAGCATGTATGAAGAGACTGATGAATGTGGACGAAGCGAAAGAGGTATGTAAGTCTAGAGAGAACTGGCGCTCTATACTCTCTGCCTACACCGTTAGGGACTCGGCGTGATGATATGTATGTATGCCAACGTAACAGAAGGCGAATCCATCGCCGTAACTCAAACGCGACTTTACAGACTCATTGGAATTTCTTCTGAAACGTATGCACGTTTCCTTTCGGTGACTAATCACTGTACTCAAGTTCAGAAAAACTCATTGCTACAGTCGGAATTCGAACTTGCAATCTTTGTGCTGCAGGCAACTACTCGAACCACTCCGCAACCACGGATTTATACGAATAATACTTAGGTACATAATAATATAGTCATATGCAATTACGTAACGTATATTACTATTATATTTGGATAACAAGTCTCGAGGCTTCCGCGCCGTGTCGAGAGTCTCGAACGCTTCTCGAACAATGAGGCAATTGCTTGTAGTAACAACCCGCTAGCGGAGCTCAAAAGAACTATCGCGATTCCAAACTTATTATTTATGATAAAAATAAAGTTATAAATGTGCCGCAGATTACACAAAGTGGGCACAGCGTATAGTAGGTGTAGTGCGGCGGCGCGCATCCCCGGGCCACTGAGAAACTTCCAGCCGCTGTTTTTTATTGCGCTGAATTTAAATGCATTTTTGATGTTACGAGATGACACGCGGCGGACGTCCGCCCGCCCCTCTCGCCCGCGCCCTATAATTTCCAAGCTCGAAACTTCACTACGGTATTAAGCCTTGATTGCTTCAAGAAAGTTGGAACATTTTGCCGTATTCTTCGCACTCCCAGTAGATGCTGCGGCGCTAGCGCAGACGTTTATTATACTAACAGTGATTTGAATTAATTTGGAATAATTTTGAAAGGAAACTTGGCAACCATTCAATGTTATTAGGGACCTGTCTTCTCTATATATCCTATGTCTAACAACAAATATTTTTATATAAAATTTTGTTAAATTTGTTTATTATTATTATATTATTCAATTTGTTTATTTAAAACGGATTCTTGAAGACGATAAGTCGGTATATAGATTCGCATCTTCAGAAAATCTCGCCTCAAATAGCTCGCCCCTCTACTCATTTAATAAATACCTTAAGACGTCTGAAACAACGCTCACTACATTTCTATTTCATTGCTCGTCACATTTAAAGACTCAATATCCATTAATTTGGCACCACACCTTCGATATAGCGATCGAAAGGGATAGATACCGTGTACTCGGAATCTCGATTACGCTTTTCAATTAAGTAGTTGAGGCTTAGTTTGGACCACATGAGAGGCGGTACACGACAATACATTTAGCGCGGTCGGCGGTGGCGTGCCGCGGGCCAGGTGGCGCCCGCGGCCCGCGAATTGACTTCCTCTGCCATAGTTTTTAGCGTATACTAAAAGGATTGCCGTGTTCGTATCGATACTTGTGAGCGGAGGAAAGTTCACTTTTGAAGTCGTTTCGCTTTTTAGAAAGTTTGTTTGATTGCACTTTCTGCGAATATGGTATTCAATTACGTAGAACGAAAGTCGATTTAAACTGGATGAATTTTCTCTAGCTCGTACGCGTGCCCAGTGTGTGTGTATGATCTATCGGCGGGACGTATTGGTGGGACGAGACGTGAGGATTCATGCAGGTTACCATTTCATTAGAAAACCTTGCTTTCACCTTTGTCGTAACATCATGAGCTTTTTATTTGTATAGTAGCTTTTACTCTTCATTTGTTAAGAAATGTAATATTCGAACACAACTTTTGTATGTACGTGTCTATGTATCGTAATTGATCACTAAAATAACAAACCCTTCACATAAAACTCGGCGTGCCAACACAAGGAACATTTAAAAAGAGATTATAAAATATGCTAATGATACGACGCGCTTTACGGTGACACATCGAAAGGAAGCCTGCATACGTTTATGACACATCAAAAGGAAACCTTTGAGAAGATATTCAGACATATGTCGTGCTTGAAAAGCGGCAATAGACTCGCCATCTACCTCGTTGTTACTTAAATAGGCCTAAGGCGAAAATATGGTGCGGTATTACACTTTTGCCTACCCCTTCGGTGACCCTTGTGGGGTAGGCGAGATAACAAAACATATATGAGATGATATTAAATAAATAATTCTTGTCCGCAACTTTTTTATCCATAATAATTAGTTTTACAACAGTTTTTTTAATACTGTTAATTGTTGTTATAATATTTTTTTTTATGAATATAGAAGCCACCGAAACCAGTTCTGCCCTGCGGTTTCACCCGCGTAAAATTGTATGTCATTGGTAAGATTTTTTTCAGGTATAAATCAGTACTTATGTATTAATCCAACTTATTATCTATCTCGGTGGCAAATTTCAACCAACTCCGCCTAGTAGTGTTTGCGTGAAAGATTAACGAACATCCTAAGGAACTCTTGTATTCATAATATTAGCAGGATTTTCCTTGTCCAAACGCCATAAAAGCAAAACTCAGTTTGCCAATGATGCACTGTAGTAGAATATGTTACAGTGAAATTTACCGTGTGTACGATAACAAAGGGTGTCGTAGTTGCACCGCAACCCGCGTCTCCAATTACGCTAATGGACACCCGACCTGCATTCATTTCCAAATCCTTCGCCAAGCTGCAGCTAATTTTCGCCTTAAACGTCACAGCTAGCTAAAGCACAGCGGTTTTCGCACTCCTCGAATATACGTATCTCGTAATGAAGACTCGTAGTTGGAAGAGATACACTGAGATAATAGAAATACCGTATTTGTTGTATGTTGTATTCTAGTGTAGCTTATTTTACAACATTATATATATTTACGCCCTCCCAACAAAGGTCCCCGAAGAGGTAGGCAGAGCTGTATAAGTATGTAGTACCCACACACCCACTTTCAGCCAGAGATATATTTAGGTGCCAAAGTAACAAAGTCAAGCACGTTACGCCTTTGAATTTCTTCCCAAACGTTTGACGTTTCCTCTAGATGTTTTCCTTCACCGTGAAGCTCGTGCTGTGGCTTATCACTGTACTTTTAAGTTCACAAAAACTCATTGGTATTGTCGGGATTCGAATTTGCAATCTTTGTGTTGCAGGCAACTATTGAAGCACCACGGCTCATTGGAATCAGCAATATATTATTTTTTAATTCTACTGGCAATTTCAGACCACCACATTAATATTTTTAAACGTGACTTGTGAGCTGCTGTGGCTAGGGAGGAATACTTAAACATTTGAAAGAAGCATGAAAGAGGAGAGAAGGAATGAGACGGTTTACTATCTTCAACGGAAAAGTGCTACAAAATGGGAAAAACACAAATTCTGAATAAAAAAGAATAACAGATTCTTTTATTGTCGTTGACACCTAAATAAAAAAGAGGGGCATAGAGAACCTTGATAGGGAAGTTAATAAATATATTGATATTCATGTGTCATAGGAATTTTATATTTGCAAGCAAGTCTTAATCCGTATTCGAACCGTAATTTTGCAAGCTGTGTTTTTGCAAGTGTACCTTGGCTTAATGGAAGTATTTGGCATGTATTAACCGAATATATTAACCAAATTGGGTCTTTAGGGTAATAAAAGTGGTACGTGCGGTGGTTTCAGTGGTGTTTCGTCACGGCCGCGCGCCCTCTAGTGCAGCGCCTCAGTATGCAGCGCGACTCATTACTCCACTAATGCACACCTTAATGAGCCAATCCAACAGATTGCTCTCGAATCTTCAACCAACATCACTGATTTGAAAGCCTTTTAAATGCGAGCCGTATACGCTACGGTAACTCCTGTACACGACGCTAAGTAAAACGGTGTTTGTCCAATTTGCCGGGGGTAACTTAGCTAAGCTCGGCCGCGACCTAAGTATGTTCAATGATCCGCATTAATTTGGCGCCGGATTAAATTTGTTTGATGGCTCGACACGCGGGTACTAATGGCCAAGGTTAAAGCGCGACTTCCTTCCAACTTGTTCACAACTCCAATTTGTAGTGCCGTTTGTGTGACTCGCGAAGTTATATTAAAAGGTCCACAGTAATTTTCTTGACAAACACAATGAATAATTAATAGGCCAATATAAAATTCGGATTGAGGAGGGCGGCCCGTCATATGTCCCGCTCGACATGTTTGTCTCTCTTAATACTGTGTGTTTTTGCTAATTGAGTCCCGCTTTAGCGTCATCTATCCCCGTACGTAAATTGCGCCAGGGACTTGCTTCCTTTATCTATTATTCACTCTGAAACACTAATTAAAACGTGAACAACTCCCTTAAAGAAGTTCGTATGCAAGACGAAACGCATACTTTTGCTTGCGTAGATTAGCGTAGATTCAATCAACTCAAAATTGAACATAAGGCGCAAGATTTATGAACGTCGCAAATCGAATTCGCTAACAAATAATATTGTATTGTGAACGGTACGTATGGATACGACACGGTACGATACGAGTAGGTATATCAATATTGCAGGCGCTATTAATACGTCCGTCTCATGAGCGGGGGTAGCCGGCCCGCGCCCCGCTCTACACCCCTTAGTCGCCGCTCTTAATTGAATGAGGAGCGGGAATTGTTTCCCAAAATGAAACAATTAATTGTGCAACGGCTATTCCGCCTTACATGGATAATACGTTCGTTTATGGGTTCCTAACGCGGCTGCACAACGTCCTTTATTGGAGCGGCTCTAGGAATTTGTGCTCATTGGCGCTTGTAACCAAAATTTAATTGAGAATTTATAAGGACGTGTTTTTGTTGTGGAGCTAGGGAGTTTTTGCAGCTGGTACCGTGGGATTGCATTGTGCAATGCTTAAAAGGATCTCAGTTTTAGCACCACTCTCGGATGTTTTGTTAAAAAATATGGTTTCTTTCTACGAACACTGTATAGTACTCGTAAGCTCTACTAGGAAACTTGTTAGTTGGGAGCGAGACGCTTAAAATTTTCATGGTCAAGTCATAGCACGTGTAATGCGGTTATGCCGCGTGGAAACTCAGTGGAACATGCCAACATGTGGCGCATTCAGCTCGAAGACGCATCGTAAACCGCCTTTTACGTGTTTCCACGAGAGCCTCTCAAAACTTTTCATATTCCCCGACCGTAAAGCAAACCAAAAAATACGACCGTCGAAAACATTGTAAATACCAACAGCAAGAGAAGCAACCCGACACTTGGAGAATTTATTTTAAAACATGGTTTAACAGATTTGAACTAACGCCTTTGCGTTTCAATATCGAGAAGTATCGCTGGTTGGTGCTGAGTACAATAAAAATAAATTGGGTTGATTCAATTTAAAGCTTGTCGATCGGATTAATTGTGTTAGCAAACTTAATTACGCCGGGATGGGTTAAGCTAATAATATGTATTGTGCTGTGTCGTCATACATACGCCTCTATGTTGCCTAACGTACGCAAGCTAGTCGGGTTGCCGTGTGCTGCAGACAGGGTGGCTCACCAGTGAGAGGCGCACATTCAATTTGCTATTTATCCGGGAATGGATCTAAGTCATTACTTAGCTGAGCGAGAGGGATGCGAATGGGATGCACTGGAAATTACACTGGGATGTACTGGCATTCACTAGCTTAACGTTACCGTTCATATAAACTTCCAATGAATTTACATACAAACATATATATGAATAGAAGAATTTTTGTTCGGTATGGCGTTTCAGTCCGGATTAATCTTATGATTATAATATATATATCTTATGATTAAATTATGAAAGAAAAGCCGTGGTGGCCGAGTGGTTCGAGCAGAACCTGCAACACAAAGATTGCAAGTTGGGATCCCGACTGTACCGGTGAGTTTTTCTGAACTTAAGTACAGTGATTAGTCACACCACGAGCTTTAGGGTGAAGGAAAATATCTAGGGGAAACCTACGTTTGAGAAAAAATTCAAAGGTGTATGTATCGTACTGGAGTCGTACTGGAGTAACGGCGATGGATTCGCCACCTGTCACGTTCGCACCTAAAATATATCTTTGATGGAAAGTGGGTAAACATGCATATGTTTGAGAAGAAATTCACAAGCGTATGGATAGTCGTACTGGAGTAACGGCGATGGATTCGTCATCTGTCACGTTCGCCTAAAATATATCTCTGTCGGAAAGTGGGTGTGTGGGTACTATACACCTCTGCCTACCCCTTCGGGGACCTTTATGGGAAGGCGGTTTAAGTAGTTATCTGCAATGATATGATTGCAAGTTCAGCCCCACTTTATCGAAACTTACATAAATTGATTTACCACGAGCTTTGTCTGACTCATCCATTTATTGGTGGTGATTGGTGGTTTTTTCAAATTCAGAACAGCAATAGCTGTCACTTTTTTTAACATATGAATTATGTTAACGTAGTTCGTAAACTGTCGTAGTTTTCATTTGAAAATCCTTAATTTGTGTACCGAAGAAATAATATCATAATGCAAGTTCCATTTGCAAGCACAAAAGTGTGTAATGTTGATAAAACTTTGAGTAATAGCTAATAGAACGCATACTTATCCCGCGTTGTAGCAAGTGTCGTGGCCTGGGCGGGCGGCCTCAATCACAGGAAGTGCGCTTTCTCATCGCGGAAGTGGTTTCTCGTGTGGTCCTGCTCGCACGCCGTGTTTTGTAAACTTGAACCGTTAATGGACGGGTTCGTCTGCTTGATACGCCTGGATCGAATGCATTTTGCTTGATCAAAAAATACATTAATGCGTAGTACATCTTAGTTATTTCTACATTTTAACATTATAATATTGTTATTGTATACCTAATGATTTGAAAAGAGTATCCATGGATTTTCTTGCCGGTTGTTCTCCATGGAAACGACCAAACCGAATCGTGTACCTTTTTCGACGTTTTATATTTGCTCATCTAGGCCTGTGTGAAATAAAAATATTTTGATTTGATATATATATATCCTCACGCCTTCCCACAAGGGTCCCCGAAGTGGTAGGCAGATGTATGCATTATTATTAAACATTCTACATTTACACACACATCTCCGGACCCACCGTACATATGCACACCTGACGGTGATTGTGCAATGAGGGATGTCACATTATAAATTCGATCACCCACGAAGCGCGGCGCCTTTTGTCTTCCTAACATCGGACCAATCGGACACCCCTTAGTAACTAAGTACTCGTATAATAAGTGTCGTAGAATTAAGTACGTTTTTTTTGAGATCCTCCGATGTGCATCCTGAAATTCGCGAGCTAACCCAATAACTAGAATGAAATGGAGACGTGGAGGTGGATTGTTTGAAGCCTGGTTTTATATTTATATATATTTCAACAAGCTTGTAGGTTCAACTCCAGTATTTTGTACCTACTAATAAGTTTTCCGAAGTCAGTGCATATTATTAATGACTTGTTGCAAGTGAAAGGCAGCGTCCATAAGCAGTCAATAGTGAATTTATTACTCTGGCTATTAAAGTCCTTCCTTCATCACTAAACAACAAGCTAGATTAATAGATTCAAGTTGGGGCTAAATTACATCGTAAAGTTTTAAGTACTTGGATATTGAACTGTGAACCCGAAACGATAACTTTAATAAATATACAACGTAAGCATACACTGCGCGATACGTTGAAAATTGTTCAGGGTGTCATCTGTATAGAAGGTAATGTGAAGAAAAACATTTGCTAGTTATATACGGTCGCCCTGGCATGTGGTCCGCAAGCCCTTATTTATTCTACAATCTGTATTGGCTTAGGATATTATAAATTATATATGAGACTTTATTTAACTGTTATCTAACAATAAAAATATGTTTATTATATCATTATAAACGCTTCCTATCATATAGACACAAGTGTGCCTACAGACGACCTTCAACTTTAAATGTGTTTTCAGAAATTTCAATCAAATATTTAATTTAGCAATTATACAGCCATATACAGAATGTTCAAACAAATAAGATATTTACTTAACCACTAACCTTAATCACAGCTAAATTCATCTGCGACACAGTTTTATACTGCTGCAGGCATTATCGCACATTAATTTAACACGCTTGAGTACGAGACGAGACGTAAACGTATACTTCGAGATGTCTGCCTTCACCGAAAAGCACGTAGTGTGTGTGACCAATCAAATTTAAATAAAATACTTATTTCAAAGGAAAAATGAATATTTGCTTTTATCAGCAAATATATATTTTGAAGTCTGGAACTTGCCTCAGCGGCAGCATTGATAAGGGCGCGCGATTAAAATGAATCAGAACGGTGCTAATTGGTCTATCGCGGCTCATCCAATTAGCCCGACTTAGAAACCGTAGGCCGGCGGGACCGACCGCTCTAATCTTTCACAGAAGCTGGGAACCCATAGTTCATATTTTGTCATGGTTAATGATGCGTTTTCCATCGCGAATCGCTTTTTGGCGAATGATGTCATTTTTGGTAAAAATGTAAAATTGTATTGATTGATTCTTGTTTCTATCAGTTAGTTCCCTAGGCTTTGTCAATTGTTTTTTTTTAACACGGCAGTATATAACGCAAATTCAGTAGCATTTTACAGTTTGTCGTTTCATCCATAGTTTTAGTATACTACTATATCACCGAAAAAATAAAGCAAACGTCAATTAATTATAAATCCGCCTTGATTATTCACAAAAAAGGACACTTTTCGTGTAACGTACAATCTTATTCGCAGATGTTAGTAGTTATTCAAGATACATTTGGGAATGTTGATGGAAGTCAGTTGCTTAGAGGAGGCGCGGTAACGACTCGCTTCAAGACTTCGCGACGCCTCTAATGACATCGAAGTCGGTGGGGCCGGGTTTGCGTGCACAATTCTTGTTATTTCTTTATTACAAAGGAGTGCCTCATTAATTTGGCAGCCCTCAGGGTTGAGAGAGTCGCGAACCCTTGACCTCGTTCGCGAGAGCTCGACACTGAACCAAATTGAAAAGCTAACGCACCTAGCGATACATAATTAACGATCCTCATTACTGCGTAGGTAACAGATATCGTCTTGCCCTCGCTTCATCCGACTCCGCGCTGGCTCCGGTACTAACTTCGAAGTTGCAACTTAAAATTCTAGAAGCGGAGTCTCCATGACACCAGTGGCGCTATAGTTGCAACGAAATCGACATAAAAGTCAAACTTGGATCATTCCAGACGCCAACATACCTAATTCCTTGACACGTCTTTCTAGCTAGACCATTTCTATTTTCCTTAATAGCGTCCGTGAGAGTTTTAAAATGGCTCCGATACTAAAACTTGTTCTCGAGAAGTGTTCGCAGGCCATGCAGAGCGCGACGGAGAAAGTTCGATATTGATTGTCGTGTTTTATTGCACAAATTGGATAGAAATACCCGCCAACGGACTCGTACGTGCGTAGTCGCAGATAATTGAGAGATGACTTCACAGCGGCTGGTACCGCTCGCCTCAAGGCAGAGGGGGCTAATTTCGTAGAGGGACCGCATGTAAAGAGGCTAATGAACGGGGCCGGTGCCGGGGCCCGTGTCCGCGGACTCGTGCATTTTTAATGGCTCACGCTAGCACACTCACTATTAATATTTACCGAACACGTCAAGAGGGTGCACTTTACCTTTTAGATAACTAGCGTCCGGCCGTTCATTAAATTTTCACGCGCGTCAGTTTTGGGCGAATTTTCCGCGGCGCTGGCCGGCCGGAGCGCCGATAACGAGCGCGGACCACGCTCGTTACAGCCGCCGCGCCGCGCCGTCGCACCGCCCGCACACAATCCAACCAAATTTTATTAATAATAAACTGTAACTGAAACGCCCGCTTTGAAGTAAAAGACCGACTCGAACGCTCGTTATCGGGAATTATGAGAAATCCTTTGACGTGCATACTTATTTCTTAAAGTTTACTTTGATAAGTATTACACTGTTATTACTTTGAAAATCAACTTGAATCTCAACTGATATCAACAATAAAGTTATTTATGTGCGAAATGGCGGTACTAACATACGAAAATGGAAAAATTTAGTTTTCGATAATCTAGTTGGTTAATAAATTGAACAGATGAATAAATAAGCTCGTAAAATGCCCGTCATTGTAAGGACGTTACTCGTCCATCTCCGGTCGCAATAAGTCGCTGACGTACGACACGAGATAACCGTTTATCGGCGCACACTTGAGGATGATTAATGTAGTCAAGAGAGGACAAGAGATAATGTTTTATTCAACCTACTATTCGAGGATAGGAAATCGTCCATATTATAAAGTCAAATCAATAGCCATTTAAAACTACTTTGTAAATTATTAGCTTCATTATCTCTTTTTTGTATATATTACATTAAATTAATTTGTCATTGTAATTAGTAATTAGGTTACCTAATACTTGAAGTTTAAAGCTAGTTTGCGTCAAGTGTGTGTCTGTTGCTTACGCGACCCGTCAGTTAGTGCGTGCTCCGGGCGCATGAATAAGCAATGAGCGCGCGCGCACGCGACGCGACAAACGGCCGCGGCGCACGCGACGACCGCCGCCCGCCCTCGCGCCACCCGCCTGTCCTAATTTATTGCCGCCCGCCCCAGCTCACTATCACTCTTATATCTTACGCCGCCGTATCGTCTACTGCGGACGAGTAGCGTTCTGTGTTTATGGCACGTATTAGACAAATTGTTCACGTTAAATAAATAATGTAGTCACATTATTTACAGTCGATTAGAATGAATAAAATATATCATTTATTTTCGAGAGAGCTGTGGTGGCCTAGTTGTTCGAGTATTGACTGCAACACAACTTGCAATTTCGATTATACTAAAGAAATCGATTTTTACGTAATGAAACCGCGGGGCACAGCTTTAATAAAATAAAGCTTAATTCTAACTTAATATTCAGTCTTTAATAAAATAAAACTTGATATTATAAAACAGCCGTGGTGGCCGAGTGGTTCGAGCAGTTGCCTGCGATGCAAAAGTGCAAGTTCGAGTCCCGACTGTACCAATGAGTTTTTCTGAAATTAAGTACAGTGATTAGTCACACCACGAGCTTTACGGTGAAGGAAAACATCGAGAGGAAACCTGCATACGTCTGAGAAGAAATTCAAAGGCGTATGTATAGTCGTGCCTGAGTAACGGCGATGGACTCGCCATCTGTCACGTTGGCACCTAATATACCTCTGGCGGAAAGTGGGTGTGTGGGTATTACCTATACACCTCTGCCTACCCCTTCGGGGACCCTTGTGGGAAGGCGTGAGGATATATTATTATTATACTATAATACAGATTAGTTAAATTGAAGTAGATTTAATAAGTATTGTAAGAAACGTTCACAGACGGTTAGTAGACACGCATTCGGGATGCGATCAAGAGCTTTATGATCAGAATCACGCGGGAGTGTTTGCTGAACGCTCCACGGGCTGCCGCCTACAACTATTAAATTATTTAGTGGCAGTCTTGCATTGTCTCGCGAGTCCGGCCCGGTTGGGACGGGCCCAGTATAAACATCGTTAGTGTTGTTGGAATGTCCCGATGTCCCGAATGTGCGAGTATCGCTCGCTAGGAATCGTTTTGTATTGAGTTAGAGCCCGGACGCTCGCCGTGTTTGCTCTAGTAGTTAATGGAATGCCGATAGGCTATTGTGAGCACGCAGACGCGTTTTCTATTCAATGCCCGATAATATATTGGATCTGCAAACATATCTTCCTTGCGGACCGACGCTTGGCAAACTTTGTGCGATCCGAATGTTTCCCTGAATAGCAATGGCATTTGCATTCAAATTTGTTCATTTACGATTATATATGAGACACTAGCGACTAGATAAATTGTCAGTGGAAAAAGTCAGATTATTGTACGATTAATTGATCGGTTGAACCAATCTATACTAATATTATAAAGAGGATAGATTTGTATGTAAGTATGTTTGTATTGAATAGGCTCCGAAACTACTGGTACGATTTGGAAAAATCTTTCACCATTGGAAAGCTACATTCACCCTGAGTGACATAGGCTTTATAATTATTTTCTTTTAATCATACATACATACATACATATCATCACGCCAAGTCCCTAACGGGTTAGGCAGAGAGTATAGAGCGCCAGTTCTCTCTAGACTTACATACATTTTCTTTTATAAAGTCTTATATCCACCCGTGCGAAGCCGGGACGGACCGCTAGTGCAAGATAAAGTGATATTTATATAAGACACAAGATTGGTTCGAACTCGTGTTGCTTTGAACATTGTGTTTTTAGCAATGTTTCGTATAACGGTGTAAGATCGTGGGGTACTCTACATTCATTTGAAAATGCATTAAAAGTATGTCAAAATCGTGCCCAAGTAAAAGAGAGACTCTTCATCTGTTACGTTAGCACCTAATAATTCTCAACCGTTGTTACTCCCCTGATTTCTTCGTCGCCGCCCTATGGGACGGTGTGAAGAAATATACGAATATAAATGTTAATAAGAAATAGACGTAAGCCGTGGTGGCCGAGTGGTTCGAGTAGTTGCCTGCAACTCAAAAATTGCAAGTTTGAATCCCGACCGTACCAATGGGTTTATCTGAACTTAAGTAGGTACAGTGATTTGTACAAGTTTGAGAAGAAATTCAAATTCATTGCAATCATTGGATATACTACAGCCCCGGATCTTCAATTTTTTTTAGGTGGGGCAAAAACTAAAAAGTGCCGCCCCCGCCCACTAACATTTTTTTTTACCTTTAGTGTGTGTTAACAGTGTCTGTTTACAATATTTGAAAAACCGCGTTTTACTAAATGCTTTCTGCAGTCGCAGACCGCATCAAGAATGGGTATCTGAACAACTACTAGTTGTTCAGATACCCATTCCATTCCCAACTAAACTAGCCTGTCCACCGACAGATGTGTTTGAGAGTGTCGATGTTTGCTGGCAGTTCCTTAAGTCCAGCATGTTATGCGCCGCGAAAGAGGTTTGTGGCATTTCGAAAGAGCGGACAACCAAAAATTGCGATGGTTGGTGGGATGATGAAGTAAAGAAGAAGTTAAAAAGAAGAAGGATGCAAGGCAAGACATTTTAGCTATGTCCAGCTCAAGTGAAAGTATGAAAGAAACGACGAAAGAAAAATATCGCTTGCAAAAAATTCGCACGATAGAAATAATACAGGAGCGTGAAAGGTTTCAAATTAATGTAGACGAAAAACTGGCACACAATTTCAAGGACAACGCAAAACTTTTTTGGAGGGAAGTTAAGAAGTCCAGAAGTTATCACAGTCCAGAGTGTCACAGCTAGTAGCAGGATGAATGTGATTCTTTCTAAGGACAATGACATACTGACAGACAAAACAGACGTCCTCAGGCGATGGAGTGAATTTTACAAAGATATGTATGATGATGATGCGGCTGATCTACTCATAGATCTGCCTTCAACAGAATCTAGCGAGGATCCTTTAGCGGATAAAATAAGTATGGGAGAGATTGTAAGAGCGATCAAAAGTCTGAAATGTGGAAAAGCAGCGTGAAAGGATGAGATGACAGCTGAGATGATCAAGTACGGAGGACCAGTGGTCTGGGACGTCATCTACTTGCTATGTAACCTGTGCTGGGAAATGGATGATGTTTCGAGCGACTGGAGGCGAGCAGTCATCGTGCCTTTCTATAAAGGAAAGGGATCACGATTAGACTGCTCAAACTATAGAGCTATCAGCTTGGTCAGCTTAGCTACAAAGTGTACACGAAGATCCTGACGATCAGAATGCAAGAGCGATCCGATAGGTTCCTCTGGGAATCCCAAGGTGGATTTAGACCAAGAAGAGGATATATGGATCAAACCTTCTCGAATCGCGGAAAAGTTTTTGGATAATAACCAAAAGTTTTTCTGCACTTTCGTCGACTTAGAGAAGGCATTTGATAGTCGTACGAAAGGAACTCTGGGACGTGTTGCCTGTATATGGAGTGAGTGGAGTGAAAATGGGAAACTTAGTGGTCAACTGCCTACTATACGCCGATGACGCGGTTTTACTGGAGTCATCAGTGGGCGAACTGCAGTCACTAGTTACTATAATGAAAGAAGAATGTGGAAGAAAGAAGGGGCTGCGCCTAAACGCTGGCAAGACTAAGCCTCTGGCATTCGAAAGAGATGAACAAGTGACCGAGTGAATTTGTATATCTAGGAAGCATGTTCACATGAGATGAAAAGTATGAAAAAGATATTGAAAGAAGGATAACTGCCGGTAATTTTTATTTTTATTTTATTTTCTTTATTATGGGAAAAACAAACAGCAACATAATACAAATTTCAACATCTTATAGGTTAAATACATTTTACTCATTATGAAGCCAACTACGTTATCCACGGATTACATAATAGCATTACATAAGGTGCTAGAGGGACTAATTAAGTAAGTAAAGTTAAGGACTAATTAAATATTACTAATGAATAGTTAATAATGTAAGTAAACTAATAGGTAGTAAATAACTAACAAGTTTTTTGTAACATTCTTTTGAAATTCTATGAATAAAAATAAAATTAATGAAAGATTTGTTTGGAAAGCGCAGCATTGAGATCGGTCTTGAATCTGAATGGGTTACAAGCAAATATATCAATATAATGAAATATTTTATTATATGACTCAACCATACGACGGATGGGGGCTCGATGTCCGGAATTAGTTCGGCATGTGTTTAATGCAAATAAAGAGCCCTGACGCGTCACGCGGGGAGTGCAAGTTCTGGGGACGACAAAACACAGTTTACGGACTAAGTCTGAACAATCGAATTTGTTGTGTACTATGTTATATAATGTAACAGCCTCGAGGTATGTGCGTCTTAAGTCCAGATTCAAAAGTTTGTATTTCGAGAGCAGTTCGGGATATGATAGGTGTTGTCGGTAACATTTGTAATGCATAGTGCGAAGGAATTTACTTTGGACTCTTTCTATTAGCTCTGTGTATTTCATATAAAAAGGGTTCCAGATGGGAACAGCGTATTCTAATTGAGACCGTACTAAAGTCTTATATAAGTATAGAAAGGTGGAGGTTCTTTTAAATTCAGCAGAGGACCTAGTAACGAAACCAAACATTTTGAAAGCTTTATTTGTAATAGCTTGTATGTGTAGATCCAACCTAAGTTGGTGGTCAAGCAGAATGCCAAGGTCTCTGATTGAATATACTTTACTCAGGGGCGTGTTACAAATAGTGTAATTATACGACGTAATGTTCTTATTTTTTGTAAAACTAATGTAACTACATTTAGGGAGGCTGAGGTGTAACTTATTGGCGTGACAATAAGCTGAAAGTCTATCTAGGTCTTGCTGAAATAGAACACAGTCTGTTATAGATGAAATTGATTTAAAGGCCTTCAGATCATCGGCATACATAAGAAATTTGGAATTCGAAAAACACTTTTTAATATCATTTATAAAAAGTATGAACATAAGAGGGCCTAAAATAGAGCCTTGAGGGACTCCAGATGTAACCTTCACGCTGTTCGAATGATAGCCATTGATAACAACTCTTTGGGATCTGTTTGAGATATACGATACGAACCAGCGAAGCAAATTACCGCGGATACCATTGAACGCTAATTTATTAAGTAGAATTTCGTGGTCCACCTTGTCAAATGCCTTCTTAAAGTCTGTGTAGACAGCGTCTAATTGAATTCGATTGTCGAAGTGTTCAAATAAGTTATTTGTGAATAATATCAAATTAGTAGTCGTGGAGCGACGTTTTACAAATCCGTGTTGCTCTTCTATGATAATGTTATGAAGAAGAGGATAAATTTTATTATGCACGAGTTTCTCAAAAAGCTTGGACAAAGCTGATAAAATGGAAATGGGTCGATATAGCTCTACGTTGCGTTTAGAGCCACTCTTGTGAATAGGCGTGATGTAGGCGCGTTTCCACACTTCAGGGAAGTGTCCTTGAGCTATGCATTTATTATAAATAATATGTAGTGGCTTACATATACTGCTCGCAGTATATTTTAGGAAACTAGGTGGGATACCATCGGGGCCAGATCCTTTAGAAGGGTCCAGTAGCTTTAATTCCTTAATAATATCATTTTCATCAAAACACAGATCCGTGATGTGAACGTTGTTATTATATGAGCCAGATGGGACTTGCCATTGACTGAGAGAGGGTGAAGGTGGTTCAAAAACGGAATTAAAGTAATCTGAGAACATGTTGCAGATAGTCACAGGATCATTTGAATTCATGTTTTGGTATTGCATACTATCGGGAATTCCAGATTTACTCTTTCGGTTATTAATGTACCTCCAGAAGTGTTTGATGCTAGTAGTAATATTGTCCTCAACTGACTTCATATAATCATTATAACATTTGTCACATTTGATTTTAAAATTCACTCTGTGCTCTGAGAACGTTACGTAATCGGGATTAATTGCTAAACTTTTTCCATTTAACCTAAAGCCTTTTGTTTGAGTTTTGAATATTTGATTAGGATTGAGAAACCAAATTGAAACTTAGATGATTTGGACAGGCTAGTGGGTAATGCATTGAATTATACGCGATTAATTCTACTGATAGAATGTTTCTAGGCATCATCAGCGGGATAAACGGATACAGCAGGTGGGTCCATTCATTTAGATATTTTCTTGGCGTTAAGAAGATTATAGCCGGGGCTTGAAGAAATTATGTCTGGAGACATGTTTTTTTCTCATTGCGCTCGGGAACTTCAAGCTTTAGTGTTGCAGGAATGGTGGATGATATAGGTCGGGTAATCTGTACTTGATTCAACTCTGGTTCAATCCTTACAGGGGAATTGAAATTAAAAGGTCAAGAATTTTGCCATTGCCATTGGTGATTGTATTATATTGCTTAGAGTTCAGAGTTGACATACAGCACTCAAGCAGCAGGCCGCGTGGAGAGGCGTCAGAACACGTGAGTCCAGTATTTACGGAATCGGTAGGGATAGACAGTGACCATTGAATATCAGGAAGATTATAATCACCCAGAATATATGTATTAACAATATTTGGTTCCGTTAGAGTGTCTTGAAGAAGTTCAAAGTGACCTTCGTATGTGGCCGAATTAATCCAAGGTGGTATATAAGCAGCACTAATAACATGTCGCTTTTGTTGGTCCATAGCAGGTATTTGAACAAGTAAGTGATCAATTAAGGGAGAGAAATTAATGGTATTATTGGTAGTACTAAACTCCGCAGGCCGTAAACCGCGGAGTACGGCAACCAACACCCCACCTCCGTCCTGCCTGCTGGTGGCTGTCCGGTCACGATCTCGTCTAAATACAATGTATCGCTGGTCAATGAATTCGCTGTCGTGAATAGCGGGTATCAACCATGTTTCAGTGAGCACAATGATATCGTAAGCAAATGATATAACGTTCATGTAAAATGTGTGTAATTTGGTTCTAAGGCCCCTGCAATTTTGGTAGTAAACGGTCAAGTCACTAGCCATAATCAATCAAGTCGCGTGTAAATACGTATAAGTAGATAAGTAGTGTGGTGAATAATACAGGGAGCCGATATCGTGCGCAGACGCGAGTTGTTTGTGAATCCGATATTAATACTAATTGAGTGTATAGATGAGAGAGTTTAATAATACATATGTGAGTAAGTGAATATAAGTATGGTACTTGCTTTTCAATTGATGTTAGTAACTCAATATAACAGATATTTAGTGAAGAGGACAAGACTATTAACGGCGCTTTCCAAACATAATTTAAGAGACTATTAATAATATAAACAAATATTTTGTGTAAAAGTAATTCACGGTAACATGTGCCTTTTCGGCTTGAGTTTATCCAGGTCTGATTCTGAGCGAATGATGAAGACTGATGAGTCATCTCGTTCACGAACGAGAATTGATCCATTTTTGATCCAAACGTACTTGTGGCCGCTAACAGCTGCTGCTTCACGACATCTTCGAAATAAATGTTTTAATTTAAGAGTTAGGTGTTCGTTCATATACACCCTTGTTGGGGTACCGGGGATGGTGAGCTGGTCCGTGCTCAGAGTTTTGGCCTTGCGGTATGCACTCAAAATGTTGTCACGAAGTCTGCGCGTGGTGAATTTGACAATAATATTCTTAGGTTTGGTGTTTTGGTGTGCGTGCGGAACTCTATTCACGGATACAATGTCACCCTGTGGTAATTGCACGCCTAGGGCGGAACCAGCGGCCTGCACTATGCTCAGTAGACATTCGTTTCGCTTTTCAGGCACGTTGCACATCTCCAGGTTGCATTGCCTTGCTTGTTGCTCGAGAGAATCTATTTTGGCCTCTAGGCAGGCGATAGCTGGACTGGCTTCGTTGTTCAAATTAGTTGCATTCTCAAACAATTTTGTAAGATCCTTGTGTTCAGAGGTGCAAAATTCGATTGACGACTTCAAGTGAGTCACATCTTGATACAGGACTGAGATATTCGCCTTGATGCTTGTTTGTTCCATTTTCAATGATTTTATTTCGTCGCGTATTAATAAGGTGAATGGGGCCATGTCGGCGTTGATGGGCAGCAACAGTCTCAGCAAGAATGCCCGAGTTCCACAATGCGATATTGATGCCTACTTTATTGTATGGCGGCAAATCCTGGCAGCAGTTGATATGCAGTCTCTTCGAAAAATGTGCGGAGTCACGATTTTAGATCGAATCCGCAATTAAGAGAGCCGCAAATCAACTGGAGTGAATGAGGGTGTGATTGTAAAGATGAAGAAAAGCATGTTACGTTGGTTTGGACATATAGAATGGATGAGTGATGAAAGATTGACGAAACAGATATACAAGCAAAAGTGTGTGCAAGAAGAGACAGAGGAAGACCACGCTAACTAGCTCGATCAAATCGATCAGACGCTCAAGGACGGGATCGTCAAGAGTACTCGAAACCAACGAGCATGTATGAAGAGACTGATGAATGTGAGCGAAGCGAAAGAGGTATGCAAGTCTAGAGAGAACTGGCGCTCTATACTCTCTGCCTACCCGATAGGGACTCGGCGTGATGATTTATAGATGATGATTACACATACATTTATCAAAATATATTTTTTTAAACTCTATTTGTCTGTCTGTCTGTTTGTTCCGGGTAATGTCTGAAACGGCTGGACGTGTGAATTTGCCGCCCTCTGAATTTGCCGCCCGGGGCATAGGCCCCGGCTTGCCCCCCCCTAGATCCGGCCCTGATATACTATAAACAGAAAGGTATCTGCCTACAGAGGCTTTTAAACCAGCTAATAAACTGTGTGTATGCCAAAATTCATCCAGCCGTGACGGGATTAATAATAATAAAATAATATATGCTCACGACTTCCCACAAGGGTCCCCGAAGGGGTATGCAATACCCACACACCCACTTTCCGCCAACGATACATGTTAGGGAACAACGTGACAGATGGCGAGTCCATCGCCGTTACTCAAGCACGACTATACATACGCATTTCAATTTATTCTCAGACGTATGCAGGTTTCCTCTCGATGTTTTCCTTCACCGTAAAGCTCGTGGTGTGATTGATTGAGTTACAAAAATCCATCCATCATAGACATTCTCAGACTCTTAAGCTTACGTTTTTAACGAAGACTATGGTAGAGATATGTATTTGTTATACATATATATATCTTTCGGTGTGGGATCGTGTATCAGTGATTAGAGCGAGCTCTCCATCTGGAGCTCTGGGTGGCGCCCCCGCCTGACCTCGAGTGCACCGCGTCCCGGACCTCACAAATTGCACCTTACCTACCCCACACCATCATAGATATAGCGCCTCTCAAAGTCAATAATCTTGAAGAAAATTAATAAAACCATATTTTGTTCACAAAGCTTAATTTATCATGGCTTAATACATACACACATATAATCACGCCTCTTTCCCGTAGGGGTAGGCAGAGACGACTTCTTTCCACTTGCTACGATCCTTACATACTTCTTTCGCTTCGTCCACTTTCATTATTCTCTTCATACATGCAATTCGGTTTAGGGTACTCTTGACCTGGCCTTTTTTCAAGACGTCCCTAACGACGAATTTGGTCTAGAAACGGTGGCCTAGGTCTACCCCTTCCAATCCTTTCACCCACACTCGCCTTATACACTTTTTCGTAAATCGTTCTTCATTCGTTAATGGCTGAATAAGACTTAGTAATTTCCATTTCTGAACGTTGTCGTGCCGTCCAATAGTTTGTAACGATCCGGTGGGAATGAGCGTGATATATAATGTACCAATGTAGTTTCAAACGCTTGTATTAGCCGGGCACCTAATTGTTTCGACATTCGCCGCCCGCCGCGCGACCACCACAATAGGTGTTCGCGTTCCACAGCAATACGTTGCCTCCACAAATATTATACATGTTTAATTAACGCCATTCCTAATTCATAATCCGACAGTGATAAATTGGACAGCTCCGTCCGCCCATAATTAGGTACGCAATTATCGCGGCCCGTTTGAATTCATTAACGCTGAAAGTAGATATGCTCTAGCTAGGTGATCGTGATTTATTATCCGACCGCGTTGTCTTGCTGATAGTCGTAATTAATATCGCGTTACACTCGCGAGCACCACCGCCGCAATCGGATACAAGCCATCACTATCCAATACAATTTTTAACAAAAGCAAGGTGGCTCGCTGCGTGTAATAATTAATCAGGCCCGCAAGATCCTCATATTGTTCCCTCGTTTTATTATTGGCAATAACAACGTTTTCCGCGACCACCGAGCGCACTTAATTGGAAACCCTATACGGCTATTTAATATACCTAGCCGCCCTGAGCCGTGCCACCTGGCTCGATGGCGAAACAATTGCCAAGCGCCTAATTATATTTTAATCGCAACATGCCCCCCGCTAGCCGGCTGCGGGGCCCGGGGGGTCACAACAAAACACCACTAATTCATTTGTGCGGCGAGCCTCGTCCGGCTCGCCGCCTCCACTCCGGTTTATTCTCATAGGAGAGTTTAGGTCTCTTAAAGCAATACCCACGCTTACATATTAACCAAAGCGTTTTGGCGAAGGGTTTAATTATGCACTTAACGTTCTGGGGCACAATGGCGTCAAGTTAATTAAGTTGTGCTTGTTTAAAGACTTCGTGCGGGCGTAGTTTCTTGCCTTTGCAAATAACAAAGATTATTCGCATTTTTAATTCGATTTAGCCCAGTTTAAACGTAGGCTTACACGGCACAAGTTGCCTTGGTTGATCAAGTGCAATAAATATTAAAGTTACAATATCATTGTTGTACACCCCGTATACGCGAGCAGCTGTTGCCACAACTATGCCAATTGTGTGGAGGCTTTTGTTCGCGCCTCGGGGTATTAACTATGAAGCTGTTATTACTTAGAAGTTACACTTGTATTTCTAATGATTACCTACAAGTACGAAGATGTATAGGAGTTTAGTGGTATGTAAATATAGCTCCTAACGGGTTAAACCAAAAACGCGATGCTTGTTTAGCTTTAGTAGTAGCTGGTCCAAACCCGGTCTGTAAGAATAAGATTTCTGGCCTCATGTGCTAATTTGTCTTACGTTTATAATTAACAATCAAGGATATTTTTATAGAGTTTTACTCTCCTTATATTGACGGAAAGAGGATACAAAAATTATGTTTTTTTAAATACCTGTATTAAGTACCTGATGTGTACGGCGGCGATAAGTTTTATAGTAGCCCGGGCCTCACAAGACGTTTGTTGTAGAAGGTGGGATACGATTTAGAAGTGAGCTGCTCCTGCGCCCGGCGTACATTACCGTGAAAGCCTCCTCGAGGCGGGGGCGCGCGGCGCATTGGCCATTAGCGTGATTAGAGAACCCCGCACCACCCGCCAATTCTTTAGGCCTCTCATCTCATAATACTCAATATTTCATTATTTATGTAAGCTCTGTTTTTACTCTGGCAGATTACGCGCGCAATATATGAAATTGTAAGGTTGATCTTAATCTCATGGAATAATGAAACGACTTTGTTCCCAGATGATGGCGTGCTCGTACCTGAGCGCGGGCGCTATGCGGGCGGGGAGTGGGGGCGCGGCGTGCTGGTCGCCTCCGGTGCCGATATTGCCGGCGCCGCAGCTGACCCCGATGCTGCCGGGGCCCTCGGCGCCTGTCGCCCCGCATGCCTTCCTGCAGCCACTGCTACCTGCAGCCACTGCTACAGCACACTACGAGCCGGCCACAGCGCTAGACCTCTCCGCGCCAGCCTTCAAACCCCGTCTCCCGTCGCCCGCCACTGACGACGATAGTGAAGTGCTGTGTCCAAAACAATGAACCCAGTTGTTACTCGCAAACGCTACGCAGCCAGCCAGTAATAACTTATATTATGACAATGAACTGTTGATATGAAGTGTTAAGTTATACTTAGTACCTATTACATATTTAATTTCGGTTGTGAAAATGGCAATTTATGTAAATTCGCTGTATGTAAATTTCCATTGAATACTGGTACTTAATGATGACGAAAGAGATGTGTTTAACACAAGCGTGTTATTGCTACTTAGTGATAAATATTGCTATTTAGTAAAAGTGATATGTAATGAGAGTAAATAAAAATAATTAAATGATTACAAGAAGTGGCATATCCTACGTAATATGTATATAATTTTACCAATACAATTTTATCTATGGATAAAAATATTTGTGTAAATGTACTGTCGAACAAATTCAATTTGAAGCTACGTGTAATATCTGTGAGCAATATGATCTAGAATTAATAAAATCACAATGTATTTAAATAAAGCATGAAGGACGTATACAGTCGATCACATTGTTCCTGAGAAATATTGGTGAATTTTGCATGTAGAATTTAATTGTTAAATTGTGTGAACTGTACACTTGTGTTTACACCAAGAACAACAGGCAGGCGCATGTCGCCCGCGTCAATTCTTGCCACGGTGCCAGCAAGTGTGCTGATATCTCGTATGTTTTAACTTGTGTTTCTTGCGCACGCGTCTCTGTGATTTGCAATTTTGCTCTGTAAATATGTATTTTCTCGAATAAATTTGTTATTTCTTATTATAAATGACGAACTGTGAATCGAAGTAGCGGCTCGCTGTTACACATTTACAATGTACATATTAGTATAAACATTATTAGACTTAAGTAGGCAACATCTTGTACCTAAATCTTTGGGCGCAAAACATCGTAGCAATAATTTTGATGCCAACATTTTCAAGTTAAAATTCGAGTTACTAACGGTCTGTGTATATATTGATCTATATTTCCGTCGTTATTAAATTCTTCGAATCAATTTAAACACACGCAGTTTAAAACTATTATATTAACTTTAAACGCTAACATTCCTTACTGTGTATATAAATTATGTACATCCCATGACATACACATACAATTGCTGATATTGAATCCAGTCGTTAGTTTCGTGACATTGATACACTTATTGAAATATCGGTGATCGTATGTGAAAATAATATCGCATCGAAACAGTTAATAATTATGTTAGCGTTAATCGAATCTTGCCATCTAATGATAAATCCCTTGTTTATTTTACACAGAACTGCATTCACTTAAGTCATGCAATTTGGTTGAATCGATTATACAGCGTATATTGAAACCTCGTTAGTTATTATCTACACCAAATTGAGTCTGGAGTCAGTGCAGTTTGTTATGAGAAACGACAGCGATGGTGTTACCAATACACAAAGAAAGAACATACATAACTAGACTAAGAGAGCCGGTGACAGGAGAATATAAAATTTTGTAAACTAATACATTGTTTCAATCCGTATCCTCTTACCTGTTCATTAATTATCTTTATCCAGACAGTCCAACATAGAAAAAATATGCTTGGTACTTTTTGGAGACTGCCGCTAGAAGTGAATTGTTAGTGAAGCATTATTACTTTGGTTTTCTAAGAAGTGTTCATGACCAATTTAAACTTCACAAAAAAACTTATATATGTATCCTCACGCCTTCCCACGAGGGTCCCCGAAGGGGTAGGCATAGGTAGTACCCACACACCCACTTTCTTCCAGAGATATATTTTAGGTGCCAACGTGACAGATGGCGAGTCTATCGCCGTTAGTCGAGCACGATTATACATACGCCTTTGAATTGCTTCTCAGACGTATGCAGGATTCCTTTCGAGGTTTTCCTTCATCGTAAAGCTCGCTCGCTCGTTCCATGATTTTTGTTCACCAGTGCTCCATGCGCCAAAAGAAGTTTTCACTTCAAAAAATTTAAAATTACCCTTAGTAAAACGATGTTTCCTGCCAGCCAGCACATTGACCCAAAATCAAAAGTTTTGTAGAACAAGAAAAAGGAAGAAATACCCCTCCGTTCTTTCTACTTAACCTGATTCCCGATCTTCACGATTCCTGTAAAAGAAAAAGAAATAAATAACTACTCCATAGGTTCACTATTCATCAAAGCTACTAAAATAGATAATAAAAGAGATGCGAGGCGGAAAGTGCGTAACTATTAAAAAATTGCGTCAAACTGTTAGGAATGCAGACTCTCAAGTAAAGGGTTGTGGCGAGAAAACGAAAGAAATGCTAATAGGCTCAAAGACCTGAGTCTATCACGCAGATTCATTACTTATTACTTAAGTCATAGATCTACTTATCAGTCACAGAAGGTTTCATTTGCGTTAAAGCACACTGTGAACAACCACTGAAGTCCTGTAGAAAGTAATGTTACGACCTGCTAACCAGCTAACCGTTCTTGAATTTTTATAACATGATTTTTTTTCACTTGTTGGCAATTCTCGCTTACTATATTATGATATTTATATTCGGTACGAAAATGCCAAAGAAGTATATTCAAGTAACTTTGATAACAATTTTAAAGTACTGTCTCTCTATATAACTAGAATCAGAGAGAGTAGTGTCATTTCTCTCAAGACTTACAAGGGAGGGACGCGGCGTGATGAAATATGTATGCATACTCGAATCACTTTTAAAAATATCTTCTTCGTCGTTACACTCTTGGCAGAGTGGTCGTGGCTGTCATTTCTTGTGCGGCGACCCTAACCACACGGCGCCATTCTTCTCGTACAGCCGCGCGTCTGGTGCTTTCGTGCAGAGGGCAATTTGTAGCCGCCTTTATTTGGTCAGTCCATCTCATGGGGGATCTACCGCGCGGTCTAATTCCATCCACTTTACCCTGAACTACCAGGCGCTCGATGGACAAAGCTCCACGTCTTGATACGTGTCCGAAGAAAGTAAGGATTCGAGACTTCACTATGGAGGACAGGCGTTGCTTTATGTTCAGCTCTTGAAGAATGGACTGGTTAGTGCGAAAGTGTGTCCATGATATGCCAAGCATTCTTCTCCAACACCACATTTCAAGCGCATCTATCTTGCGTTTCTCGCTCTCTCTTAGAGTCCAAGTCTCTGAAGCATACAAAAATACGGGAAATACCAAGGATCTGACTAGCCGCACTTTCGTGGTCTTGGTGATGTTACGATTTCGCCATATGTTCTTAAGTTTATCCATAGCAGATCTTGAAATAGCCATGCGCCTCTTAATTTCGTCCGCGCAGCCCCCGCCGTTAGTTATTAACGAGCCAAGGTACGTGTAGGATTGTACGACGTTACAGTTTGCAATAGTAGTGATTTCTGGCAAATTGTTATTCGCTCGGTCGACAATCATTATTTTGGTCTTGCTGCGGTTAATTCTTAATCCAAACTGTAGGCTCACTTGCTCCATCCGACTCAAAAGTTCCTCCATGCAGCAAACACTAGAGGCGAACAGCGTGGTATCGTCGGCGTAACGAAGGTTCGATATCTTAGTCCCTCCTATCGCAACACCATCACTCCAGTTTTCGAGAGTAATTCTCATTATAAGCTCTGTGTAGATATTAAACAGAAGCGGTGATATAATGCATCCCTGACGAACACCGGCACTGGGGTGAAAGTGACTGGACAAGACACCGTCGGTTCTAACTGATGCGGTTCCATCTTCATAAAGATATAACATAAATAACATAACATAATTTAAAATAACATAATTTAAAAATATAACATAAAATTATTATCCTTAAACATGAATATTGCATAAGATATGAAAAGATCATATATACAGATATGCAGGATAGACTAATAATTTAATATTATAAAGATGAAAGATTTGTATGTAAGTATGTTTGTAAGGAATTGGCTCAAAAAGTACTGGACCGATTTTATAAATTCTTTCACCATTTGAATGCTACATTATTACTGATATAGGTTAGATATAGGCTATTTTAATTGCAAGAAAAACATATTTTTTTGTCAAAATGTTTAAAAAATAAATGTCCCCCCGTGCGAAGCCGGGACGGACCGCTAGTTGGTGCAATGATTGGGTAGGTTCATTTGTTTTAATGGGTGATGGATAGCAATTTGGGATGATCCTGTAACATGGGAGATTTCAAACCGCGGTGCTCCATCGACCTATGTCTTCTTCTCCTCATAATTAGATATAACCCAAGTATCATCATAATCTTAAAGCCGTGGTGGCTGATGGTTCGTATACTCGCATGCACATCAAGATAGCAGGTTCGAATCCTGGCTGTACCAAGTACTATTATCTGAACTTGTAAAGTACAGTGACGAATCACGCCTTTATATTATCATCGATAGTCAGGTTGACACCTGCATACGTTTGAGAAGAAATTCTAATACAGTTTCTATTGAGAGTAGACGAGCATGTATACAGAGACTGATTAATGTAGACGAAGCAAAAGAGGTATATAGTCTAGAGAGAACGGGCGCTGTATACTCTCTGCCTACGCCGTTAAGGACTCAGCGTGATATTATCCAATTCCAAACGTCGTTCGTACGTTTGTAAATGCTTAGATATAAGATAAGGGACGGTTAAAGAGAATATGTACATAGATATACTCTCAAGTAATACCTACATAATATCAAAGTAGAAATGATAAACAGAAAGAAATTACTAAACAACTAATGACTAAGTAAAAACCGCAAAACTAACTTACTTACAAAGGTTAAACTGGAAGTGTATTGTCAATTAATTCACTCTGATACTAATTTGTGTAAAACAAAATTAATTTCATTGTAATTTATGTCCGTTCCTGCGATATCGTTTCGGCCAAAAAGTACAATTATGTACATTTCCTTGAATTAAAAAGCAAGAAAACGGCTGGAAGTTGATGTTTAACATTGCAAATTGAATGGTTATGTAAACAAGCCTTCGCAAAGCCTTTTTTGACGGGCGCCATGGCAAAGAACGCGGTCGAATCCTTAAATTAGTATTCAAAAATATTTCGATTACAAACATTCAAGCAAATAGGTACTTGAATTTATCAAACAGAGGAAAAACTGAATACATGTTTTCTGATTAATAAAAAGTCAACATTTATAATTTGTCAATATTGAGAGTAGGTTACTATCGTGAGAATTTGTGGCAACTTGCTGTGACGACCAGCTGTTGAAATTAAAAAAAACGAATCAACGTAATCCGAAGTAACTGGATATAAATGTCATCAAAATATATTCGTATTCGTAGGTTGTGTCGCCACCTTATCACCTTAGTTTCAAGACGACAAAACTAATAATACCTTCGTTGTAAACAAATTTTTTAAGATTATTTATTTATTTATTTATTGGTTTCTGATTGGTTATAAAAGATTAAACATTTCCGTTGCTTTTACTATACATTTGAACTCGCTCTACATACTTCTGGGGTTTTACACACAATTTACAACAATGTTTTACAACATTACAACAATTAAATAATAAAATAATAATAATAGGTATTTTTATTGGAAAAGGTTGTATTAAGTATTTGACGTTCATGTGTTGAATAAAATATTTAGATTTTGATTTTAATACTCACTTTATTCACTATTCTGTACAAGATATACTCATACTTACCTACAAAAAAATATTCAATGCAATATAATCATTCCGTTTGTACCAATAGGTAATAGTGCCTCGTGTTGTGTTCATCTGGTGTATTCAACATGTCCACGTTACATTGGCGTTCCAACGAATGACTCCGGATAAAATCTATCGAAATTGGCCGTGTATCCATTCATAATCTCAGTCACCACCTCTACATCATATCTGTTAGGTCCCTTACCATGAGTTCCGAAGAACTATTTCACATATTATAAACCTTACCTTACGAGTAGCCGCCTGTAACACATCTTGAGACTTTGAGAAAAAATTCAAAGACGTATGTATAGTCGTAGTGGCGAAACGGCAACAAACTCGCGTCTGTTACTTTGTCACGTAAAATATATTTTCGTCGTGAGTTGGGTGCGTCGGTACCTAGTACGTAGGCGTGAATTCTTAATTATCACATATCCCATTGGTGCAGACGTTGCAACCTTTATTTTTTCATACGACTATCTCTCGGTCAACACGGCTCCTACAAGTTAAAAATATGAGAACCCAATTAATTGAGTACTGCCACGTAGGTGTAGGTAAAAAATAAGTACCTTTTATCCATAAACCTCATTGACTTTTATCATATGTGAAGCATAAAGTTTGGATATTCAAATGCACAGCTTCGAGAATCCATCGAGAATTAAAGGTAAGGTTTAACACACAGTTGAAAGCGCCTCACGCCTGTTAGACATGAGTTTGCTATGACAATTGGATTATCTTGTTGTATTGGCAACACTTTTTGAACGGAAAACCCGGCCGAGTGTGAGTTACGTCCGGTCACCGGGACTTTAAACTACGTTTATGTTGGGTATACTTCAATATGTTTTATTGTAAGTATTTAGATTCAGGTCAGTCATTGTGATAGCTACAATAACCGATCATTGAAGACGAACCTTGAATCGTGGTAAGTTATTTGAGTAATGTAAAGTATATATAATGTAAGTAAATCGTGGCTATAAATAAAAATTGTCCATCCCCTTTACTTTCGTCGGTTTTTATCTACAAATTGACAAAGAACGAGATACGATCTCAAAATAGTGTATGCAAATATGCTTGTCGATGAGCGGAATTTGACGTTCGCGAAAATATTTCAATCTATTGAGTGTAGTTGTAACCAATATTATAATATAATATATCTTACTACTAGAACCACTCGGATACCATGGCTTTTTCCAATATAAGCTTTGACTATTCATTACGACGTAGGTAAGTCTCGCAAGGTCACTGTGGAAATGTGAGTGTGATGGCTCCTCTGCCGATGTTACTCACCACAGTGTATAAATTGTTTTTACCTATGTACACTACAAATTATAACCCCTTAATTAAATTGCAAAGACTACTTAACACGGCAGATGAGAATCATTAAAAAAATCACAAACAGGCTTGCTACGAGAAACAATACAGATTTTCGGGACAATTTACGTGCTTGCTTCCTTCCTGATGGACGCACCATCAAATATGTACTGCAAGCTTTAGCGAAAAATCGTGCAAAATAGCGGCGTGAGTGACGCGTGGATACGGCGATGAATGAATGATGGCCGCCGTACGGAGACTAATCAATAGCGTCGCCAGCAGCTACCCAGCCTGCAATATTCACGTTAGTAATGGCTGAAACCACTCGCCTCCTAAACGACAGTCCACTAAACTAGCGAAGCGGATTATGTCACTGTTACACTAGCTTATAAAAATATATAAACCACGAGCTTTACTTTGGAAGAGAACATGGTAAGGATACAGACTGTGTCTTATGTTCAGGGTCGGCAACGCGCGAGCCACACTCCTGGTATTGTCAGCGTCCATAGGTGGCGGTAGCCGGTATCCATCAGGCGGCGCACATGTGTTCGCCACTTTGCGGTAGAAAAAAAAGACTGGCCATCATTTTTGAGATGTCAATAAAAGACGTGTAGGGTGTACCTACACCCTACACGTGACAGATATCCGCCATCTTTGTCACGCCTAAGCAGATGTCATTGTCATCAGTGGATGGTGGATCAGAGGCGACAATGACATCTGCTTAGGCGTGACAAAGATGGCGGATATCTGTCACGTGTAGGGTGTAGGTACACCCTACACGTCTTTTATTGACATCTCAAAAATGATGGCCAGTCTTTTTTTTCTACCGCAAAGTGGCGAACACATGTGCGCCGCCTGAAGGATACATAACATAGGTATGTTAAATATACTATATACTTTACCATGCAGAGTCATGGTGGATCAGAGGCGACAATGACATCTGCTTAGGCGTGACAAAGATGGCGGATATCTGTCACGTGTAGGGTGTAGGTACACCCTACACGTCTTTTATTGACATCTCAAAAATGATGGCCAGTCTTTTTTTTCTACCGCAAAGTGGCGAACACATGTGCGCCGCCTGAAGGATACATAACATAGGTATGTTAAATATACTATATACTTTACCATGCAGAGTCATGGTGGATCAGAGGCGACAATGACATCTGCTTAGGCGTGACAAAGATGGCGGATATCTGTCACGTTGACAGTTGACAACTAAATATCTAGAATATAATCTAAAGAAAAAGTGTGTTGTTATCCCTCTCCCTAAGCATCTAACCATCAAGGGACCCATGTAGGAAAGCGTTAGATAAATAGCTACAACTAAACCTTAAAATTAATTAAAATATTTGTATTTATAAAACTTAATGACTGAACTTACTATACTAAGCGCATATTTATAAGTAGAATAAATATCCCGAAGCCGTGTCACGCAAAGAAGGCGGATGCCGGAGCCGCGATGTATGACAACATTTGCGAGCCGTATATTATTTGTGTGTTACTACAATTAAATTACTACATTGCTGAAAATATAATATCGTCAATTATATTATATTGAATTATTCCAAAAAATATTCTTTCATATCAAATTATGAGTACACAGTCTCGTCAATAGACCTCGCTTGTCTCGTGGCTCCACCTCACAAATATGAGCTGAAAGCATCCAAAAGTGAGTGGTAACCCCACAATGTACCCCCTTGTACTGTTACAGTAAAATACATCGTACGCAAAATAATCAATGGTCCATGAGCTCGATAATAATTGAAAGCTACGAAGAACTTCCTGCCACATCTATATTTGTTTATTTAATAAGATACATCAAGAACGTATGTATTATAAATAATATATCCTCACGCCTTCCCACAAGGGTCCCCGAAGGGGTAGGCAGAGGTGTATAGGTAATACCAACACACCCACTTTCCGCCAGAGGTATTAAAACAATGTATAAAATCCTACTAATATAAATATGAACGTTTGTGAGGATGTTTTATCTTCTTTCACGCAAAAACTACTGAACGAAAATGACTCAGAGATTGATAATTTATTATATAAGATTAGCTGGATTAATATATAAGATTTGTTTTATTCCAGGGAAGAAGAACCAATGAAATTTTTTTTACTCCGTCGCAACTGCGCGTCATTGCCATTTAAACTAAACTGTGGATTCCATTGGGACCCGTTCGAGAAAGCTTGATCTTAGATGTTAAAAGGTTTTAAATCAAAGTTTGCATTTAAGTGGCTGGGACATGGATTGTTTTGACAGATCCGATGCATTATGTATACACTTAATGACATATTTTGAACCTTTTATATTTTTATCTTTGCTTGCAACACAAAAATTGCAAAATCGAATCTCGATACAATTCGTTTTTTCTGAATATAAGTAGTAGTACCTACGCGTGATTAGTCCCACGAGTTTTAATGCACGAAGAAAAAGAGAGAACATCGGTATACGCTTGAGATGAAATTCAAAGACGTATACAATATAGTCGTTCTTCAGGAACGGCGATGGCCTCGCCATCTGCCACTTTGACACCTACAATATATCTCTAGTGTAAAAGTGGGTAAACCTAACCTAACCTTTGAAGGCCGTCCGGTCTAGTGGTTAGAGCTCCTGACTGCGAAACTTGAGGTCGCGGGTTCGAATCCCGCTGAGGGCAGATATTTGTGTCATGAACACGAATATTTGTACCTTAGTCTTGGATGTCCTATGTATTTATGTATATATCTATCTATATAAGTAAATATATCGTTGTCTAGTTACCATAACACAAGCTTTGCTTAATTTGGGACTAGGTCAATTTGTGTGGAATTGTCCCAGGTATTTATTATTATTTATTTATTAACCTTAACCTACCCTACCTACGTACCTTTCGGGGTCCATTGTAGGAAGTCGTAAAAACATACCAGAAAGGAAGTATGGATTTTTTCACAATTATACCAAGTTTAGAAAAAATACTAGTCAATATATGTACGTATCTGTAGCCCTTCTGTGCTTTCATCTTAGATTCGATTTCCAAAGGTATATCTTAATGAGCATGTTTGTATAAATGTATATATATGTTTGTACACACGTACATACATAATTATTATCACGAAGAGTTCATTTATAATAGTATGGTAATCGGTTTTGTGTCCAGAGTACACTGTTTTACTTTTCATAAATAGAACATTAAATTATTCCTGCCTTAACATTAAATTATTGAAGCCGTGGTGGCCGAGTGGTTCGAGCAGTTGCCTGCGACGCAAAGGTCGCAAGTTCGAACCCGACTACCAATGAGTTTTTCTGAACTTAAGTACAGTGATTAGTCACACCACGAGCTTTACGGTGAAGGAAAACATCGAGAGGAAACCTGCATACGTCTGAGAAGAAATTCAAAAGGCGTATGTATAGTCGTGCTTGAGTAACGGCGATGGACCCGCCATCTGTCACGTTGGCACATAATATACCTCTGGCGGAAAGTGGGTGTGTGGGTATTACCTATACACCTCTGCCTACCCTTTCGGGGACCCTTGTGGGAAGGCGTGAGGATATATTATAAATTATTCCTTATATTAAGATTTATTTAATAAAATAATAAGTATGTTTAGTATAAAAAACATAAGGATATGTTGTTTATCTACAAAGGAATATGTTATCGACATGTCCAGCCTAGTAGCTGTACCTTGAAGCTAGTTAGGGGACGCATGCTACATGGGATTAGCTGCTCGCTCCCGCAGCCAGTGTACAGCAAGCACAATAAGTTCAACATTTTTAATACAACTGTTGGCATATTTATTTCTTTCATTCATTATATATTGTTTTATCATGATTATCTGCGTTGTCACTCTAGTAAAATTTAATGTTATTGGTATTTCGTTTGTTTTCTCGAATAAATAATACCTACATATCCTACTTAATCATCATCTTCAAATATACTCACGCCTTCCCACAAGGGTCCCCGAAGGGGTAGACAGAGGTGTAAAGGCAGTACCCACATCTTAAATTTTCCTAAAATTTCGTTGGGCCGTTCTTGCGTGTTTGAGTACCAAAGATCATCGCAAATTATTTAAATATTATTTACTAATTATAGGATTATTTGTAGGATAATATTTTCAAACGATTTTCAAGTACCATTATATCGTCTTTCTATTTCATCCAAAAAAAGTTTGTTGTCCCTAAATCTAATAGTTCTATTGACTTGTACTAGTCAAATTACAAACTGCTTTAAAAAAATTTGAAGAAATTATTAGAATAAATTATATTAAAATTAGTAATTTCAGGTAGCGCAAGAACAAATTCTTACAATGTATTTGTTTATATGCAAAATTATATATCCAAAACTATTTTTACCATATTTAGAGATACAACCTATAAAAATTTAAGTTGTATGATAAAGAGCACGGTGGTCTGAACCTATGACTTCTCAAATCAAGAACACTGTGAGCTCTACGGAATGGAGTGCAGATATAATATAACAAGCTGTGCCCGCGACTTCGTCGGCATGGACGGCTTTTTATCTTTCATAAAAATGATTTTTTTTTCATTAAAAAGTATCCTATGTTACTTCTAATAACTCAAGAATATGTGTACAGTTTCATGATGATCGGTTAAGTAGTTTTTACGTGAAAGAGTAACAAACAAACTTACATTCACATTTATAATATTAGTAAGGATATTATTAACCTTTTGATATTTATCAAGGGATAAAATTTTGATAAAACTTTATAGGTTCTGTGTACTGTTTTCTTTCACCGACTTATAATGGTACACTTTAATAATGTTAGCATACATCATTATGCGTGCTCGCTGTCCATTGCTAACATGCCCCGGGAGCGGACATCGTAAGAAGTCTTTCTATCGTGCCACAACACACGAAATTAGATCCGGTATCTAGTAGAAATGTCACAAATCCCTATTGCTAATCAAAGTAACACGTAGCCTAACTACCAACGCCTATCCCGTTCCAATTACCACTGCTATTATGAAATTGAACCATAGTAAGGAAAGCTACTACCAACAAATCTCTTAAAGCTTTAAGATGTGTTTGATAGTGGTTTTACATATATTGTATTTTTTCAAAGGTATACTTACATAAACTTACGGCTTATCTGATAGTAAGTGATCACCGTAGCCTAGCGCTAGCACGGCCACGTGTAGAGAGGGGTAGAACAATCAATTACCCAACTAAATTGCAGTATAAATATATATATCATCACGCCGAGTCCCTAACGGAGTACGCAGCGAGTATAGAATTGCGGTACTGCGTATTAATGCATTTATTGTAATGTTACACAAACTTACATTTCCACGAATACTAATGAAAATGGATCCCCTGCGCCCTTGTGACGTAACATTGTTTTCTTTATGGAAATCGTAATGTAGGAGAACACGAGTGAAATAAATACCACTGATTTTCATATACATATAACAAAAAGCAACTGTCGAGTAGATTTTGTAGTGTTCTGCAATGTAAAGAGCCCTTCAAGTGTAGGCAGAGAGAGCAGAGCGCCGGTTCTCTCTAGACTTATACACATCATTCGCTAGTTAGTTTATTTGTATTATTCATTTAGTTGTATCAAATATTTCGCTTCGTCCACATTCGTCGTCCGCGTTTTATTAAATCTATGTATCAATCAACATTCTTTTATTCAACGTACGGGACACAATTATTATTGAACGTCACATACTAAATACAAAACTACAGTTTATACCGTTTCCGAGAAAACCCCGTTCAGGAGAAGAAACGGCGAAACAAAACTCCCTGGTTTCCTTTTTTAACATAGGGGAACCAATGTTTTACGTAGTGATAGAAAAAGATTAAATTTACATATAATTTCTCTGTCAGAGGAGCAATTCATTGCCATGCATGACCTATCATTGAAATAATCTAATGTTGTATAATAAGCTTTTTGAATAAGTTTACGTTTAATGACAGCTTTAAGCTCTACAAAAGGTAATTCAATTATTTTCTCATTGTATAATATATGAACATCGAAAGCCCGGATACGTAATACAGAGCTAGTAGCACGGATCGGTGAGATAATATTGTCGACTTTTCTCGTTCAAAACGTAGATCTCACTAATATTATAAGGCAAAAGTTTGTAAGTTTGCATGTTTGGATGTTTGTTGCTCTTTCACGGCAAACGGCTGAATCGATTAAGCTGAAAGTAGAATTGGTGAAGGCTTATTTATACCTAGGTATAAATCCTAGGATTAGGACAAAGGCTACATTTGAATCCCGATAAACACATGAGCTACATTTTCGAACTCCATGTGGGCGAAGCCGCGGGCGAAAGCTATTATATAAGTCGAGGAAACGACTTGCTTAGGAAACGGCGCTGGACTCGCCATGAGGCATTGCATGCATTGCACCTACATATAAATGGGACAACTCCACAAAAATAGGCCTAGTTGCAGATTAAGCATAGCTTGTGTAATGGTAACTAGACAACGATTCATTTACTTATACAGACAGATATTATACATAAATACATAGGACATCCAAGACCAAGGTACAAAAACTCGTCCATCACACAAATATTTGTTCTCAGCGGGATTCGAGCCCGCGACCTCAGGTTTCGCAGTCAGGAGCTCTAACCACGAGACCAGACGGCTGTATGGTTTGTCTCTCGCGAAAATATCGTGTGTGTATGACCCGTGTAGTAAGCGATATACTACATAAGTATAGGTACACGAATTGTAAGAACTCGCCTCCCGTTAATCAGCAATCAGCTCGGTAATAAATTAACTGAATTATTCCAGCTTCTAGATTATGTAGAAGTCGGGCCGCAGTCCGCCGCGGTCGCTCTTGCATTATTACAGCATTCATTAGAGTTCGCTAATTACTCCTTGCTTTAATGAATAAGCTCTAATGAACCACTTTCCGTTAATTAAAGGCGGCGTGAGGTTCTGGGGGGGGGGGAACAGGGTGGGTGGGTAGAACAACTTTTCTCGGGGCTCTGATTGCAAATGTGAATTTGTGTAACTCTGATGAGAAAGAGTGTTTTCAGCTGAAAAGGGGTAATGAGGCGGTCGACTGAGGCCGAATTAGTTGCAACTACTAAAATGCTGAAGATTGTATTTGCGTGATAGCTAGTTAATATAGTTGTCATTGAATATACATAATATAGTATTATTATAAGAACCGTGGTGTCCGAGTGGTTCGAATAGTTGCCGGCGTTATATGATTTCCATAATATCTTTGTTATTAAAAAAATGTGATACTTGATTATTGTAATCTATTGTCTATGGTTATGGAGGATTCTCGCCCCACAAAGATCCATCCAATTACCACCTAATTACCACAGAATATTGTACCTAAATAGAGCAAAGGTAATGAAATTAGTATAACGGTTTATTTAATTAATTACGCGAGGGAGCGTAGCCGTATAAATGGTCTAGTGCACAAAACTACTAAGTAAAGGCATCTGTAGATAGACATGTGGTAGTAAATTATCTTGTAATATATCCTCACGCCTTCCCACAAGGCTCCCCGAAGGGGTAGGCAGAGGCGTATAGGTAATACCCACACACCCATTTATATATATATCAAACAACAATAAGATCCCGATTGTCCTGAGACGGCCCGAGTCGAGGTCGCCCTCTCCTACAGTACCTACACACCAACTTAGTTAATTAATCTTAAGGATCTCATGGCACTCGCAAGTTAATGAATAAATACTTGAGCCGGGCGTGTGGATAATAAATATGTAACACATAGCACAGTACCTACTGTGCTAATTAATATCGCTAGCGAACCGGCGTGAACCAATATGAACCGGCGCGCAAGAATTCATTTACATTTTCAGCAACGCTCGCAATTAAAGCTACATCATGTATATACGTTGACCGTCTAGTTTAGTGGTCCGAGTTCCAAGCTTGAGGTTATGGGTTCGAAGCCCGATGAGAGCAAATATTTTTGTATTCTCCATTATCCAGTAGTCTCCACTTACTATTCGCGCAATCGATATTATATTATTTATTATTATTTATATTTGCCGGTAGGTTACGCTACCCAATAGTTTTCCGGTGTATATATGTATTTCTCAATATCTGATAGTATATGAATAACCGAACTTACAGCATTTTACATACATATAATCACGCCTCTTTCCCGTATGGGTAGGCAGAGACCACTTCTTTCCACTTGCTACGATCCTTACATACTTCTTTCGCTTCGTCCACTTTCATTATTCTCTTCATACATGCTCTTCGGTTAAGGGTACTCTTGACCTGGCCTTTTTTCAAGACGTCCCTAATTTGGGCTAGAAATGTCCGCCTAGGTCTACCCCTTCCAATACTTTCATCCACACTCGCCTTATACACTTTTTTCGTCAATCGTTCTTCATTCATTCTCTCGACATGGGCAAACCATCTCAGCATACCTTTCTCAATTTTTGTCAATACATCTTTCAGACCGCATTTCTTACGTACTAAAACATGTTCCTTAATTCTGTTTTTTTAATTGTTTAATCTTTAGGTACCTACCGTATGTTGATAGAGATCAAAACATTATCATTAAAGTACTGACAATACATATATAAGTTATACGAGATCTTATATATGACTGTGAAGAATAACATCGACGGGAAACCTGTATAACTTTGAGGAAGTATTCAGAGTCGTTTGCAGTCGTGCTTCAGAAACGGATACGTTGTATCCATCACGTCGGCATATTATCATATCTTCGAAATTGAATAAACGGGGTTTGTTACACCGCTGCCTACCCCCTTACGCCGGCAAGGGACCCCGTAAAAGTCGTGAATACAATATATACATCTACAGCAACAAACTGATGAAACAATTAACGAGTTAGTACAAATATAATACAAATTGCTATTAACCAATTCATTAGTAGTGATTTCAGGACACGTTATGAAAAGTTCTAAAATATGTAAGTAACGCGAATAGTCAATAAGCGTGAAAATACGAAGGATAGCTATGATTGACAAACTGAGGAGCGAGTATATAAGCAACGTTGGCCGCCGCACAGTTACCACTCGACTCAGTTCGGATACGTTCCAGTTAGTTGAAGCCACCAGCCATCATGTTTACATATATCACGGTAAGTATACAATATTAATTTAAAACTAATAGGTATTTAGTGAATTTGTTCTTATTTCTTTCCCGCCTTTCAAACCTTTCACGTCTTAGGTACTTGATACACTGATAATCAGAAAAGGTTAACTTGTTCACGACTTCCCTTCGGGGACGAAGGAGTAGAAAGAGGTATCAACATGTCTTTTTGCCGGAGATATATTTAGGTTCCGTTGTGACAGATGGCTAATACATCGCCAGATAGCTTTAAGGTTTCATCTTGAAAGATGAATGTTAGCATTTATGTATCGCAATGTGGGTATTATAACTCCCTATCCCCTACCCCCCTTGTGGGAAATCGTTATAGCTAATCGACCATTTTTTATGAGTGGCACCAGTGTTCATTCCTTTCCAAATACCTATAAGTTTATCGTCACAGGCGATAGTCGGCTTTGCCATAAAGTACTATTGCAATTATAAATCAAGAGTGCAAAAGGAAACTGATTTATAGGCATCGTTGACAACTGTCGCTAAAGCATTCATTAATGTGTTCGAATCGAAGAGGTCTGAAAGTCTAAAGAGTACTGCCTCTCTGACTCGCGTGATATTCTAGACTGCCACCTGATATCCTAATATGTTTATTTGTAAAGTACCTTCCCTCATAAAAGTTGTTCTATATTTGTGCTAGCTCGCTTGCCTGTTGGGTGTGACCGCGGCTGCGCCCACTGCGGTCGGATCTCTGGCAGTCTCATCCATCGACTCAATGGTAAGATATCCTTCATACAATTCAATCATAATTTAAAAAATATAGCATTTTTGTAACACCACAGCTACCAGACGGTAATAATTATTATTGGTTTTGAAAGGAGAAAATGTTTGGGAACTAGTCTTTGCTCATTTATTTCTCGACCACGACTATATATACATACCTACGCCTTTGAAATACTACTCAAACATATGCAAGTTACTTCTCAATGTTTTCCTTCGCCGTAAAGCCGGTGTTGAGACTAATCACTTTAATTAAGTTCAGAAAAACGCATAGGTACAGTCGAGATTCGAACTTGCAATCTTTGTATTGCTGGCGACAATTCAAACTCTGCCACCGGCTTTTGCTTTTGTCTTTGCCAATTTATGTATACTAATATTATAAAGAGGAAAGATTTGTATTTGTGTGTGTGTGTGTATGTTTGTAATGAATAAACTCAAACACTACGGTGCAGATTTCAAAAACTTTCTCACCATTAGAAAGCTACATTCACCCTTAGTAACAAGCTATATTTTCTTTTATAATAAAACTCTTATGTCCGAAGCCTGGACGGGCCGCTATGATTAATATAACAATAACATGTTCCCCAGTCCGTCCCCCACTACGGTTTCAACTACGCGGTGAACGACCCGATGACAGGCGACAACAAGGCGCAGTCGGAGACGCGGGACGGCGACGTGGTGAAGGGTTCCTACTCGCTCACCGAGCCCGACGGGACCATCCGAGTAGTCGACTACACCGCCGACCCCGTATCTGGGTTCAACGCGGTCGTCAAGCGAGTCGGACCAGCCGTACATCCCCAGCCCCTACTAACCAAACAAATAGTAGCCCCCGTTGTCTCTTCTAACCTGATCGGTCTTGGCGGGTATGGAAGTGCTAGCCTTGGTTACAACATAGGTCATAGCGGGATGGGATACAGCGTCCTCGGCTATGACCTAGGCCACAGTGCTCTGGGCTATGGCGATCTCTCACACTACGGCGGATTAGATCTTGGTGGCTGGAAACACTAATTCAACCTAGACCTAGAACGTAACCTTCAATGCGTTTCGCTATCAAAATGTTTTACGAACATTCCGCGGCCAAACTACTGTATAGAAATAAGGTTTTGTAAATAAAGACAGACTTATAATTACGTATTTCATTTCGAAATAAAAACCCAATATATTTAACCTACACAATTATATTCCATAAATACCATCGACACACTTAATCGCACATAAATGCACATACATTTGAGCGTTACAACACATTGTTCATTATGTCTGTGTAACAAGAGGGGTAATGTATTTATTTACATAAAACATGTATTCTTTATAATATACATCCATATTGCTGGAAGGGGTGGAAGGGTCCATGCGGCCGTTACGTGGTACGCGCGTGGCCCTCGCCGAACAGTAGCAGGCACAACCGATCCACCAAGTACGCACACACCATGTCAGCTATCAACACTTGCACCAATATTACTCGATACTGAAAGACAGAAAAAGAACAGAAATTTCGATCAGTGCTCCGTGAGATATTTTGGCAAAGCTTTTCTAATATAAAATAATAATAATAATAATACTGTAAGTAATTGAGAGCCGTGGTGGCCGAGTGGTTCGAGCAGTTGCCTGCGACGCAAAGGTCGCAAGTTCGAATCCCGACTGTACCAATGAGTTTTTCTGAACTTAAGTACAGTGATTAGTCACACCACGAGCTTTACGGTGAAGGAAAACATCGAGGAAACCTGCATACGTCTGAGAAGAAATTCAAAGGCGTATGTATAGTCGTGCTGGAGTAACGGCGATGGACTCGCCATCTGTCACGTTGGCACCTAATATACCTCTGGCGGAAAGTGGGTGTGTGGGTATTACCTATACACCTCTGCCTACCCCTTCGGGGACCCTTGTGGGAAGGCGTGAGGATATATTATTTTAATAATAATACGAGGCGTGGAAGTGGTCTCGCGGTATACAAAGGAGCATAAAAATTCGTTGACTATCAACAAATTTGAGTAATACATACATGTTATAATAATATATCCTCACGCCTACCCACAAGGGTCTCCGAAGGGGTAGGCAGAGGTGTATAGGTAATACTCACACCCCCACTTTCCGCCAGAGGTATATTAGGTGCCAACGTGAAAGATGGCGAGTCCTTCGCCGTTACTTAAGCACGACTATACATACGCCTTTGAATTTCTTCTCAGACGTATGCAGGTTTCCTCTCGATGTTTTCCTTCACCGTGCTCGTGGTGTGACTAATCACTGTACTCAAGTTCAGAAAAACTCATTGGTACAGCCGGGATTCGAACTTTCGAACCAGTCGGCCACCACGGCTCTCATACGTGTTACTAAGCAATATCACGTTTTGGTACTTACTACATTATCTAGCTTATCAATGCAGTAGATATACTTCAAGTATTAATAGCAGTATTAGCAGTAGCTTTTTGCATAGTAATAGTAAAAAAGCCTAATATACATTTTGAAACAGAAGAACTGCCATTCGAACTAAATGCAAAACATTGATTCAATCAATAACTATCATAAAACTTTACCTAGATTTGACATATACCCATTTATTTTTTAGCTTAATTTTTAAAAGGCTGAGCAACAAGCCAGTCATATTTGCATTAAAAACGTTTATTATTATATTTGAATTTCGAACATACCCGAAAATTTCCGGCTGAAGTCTAACGTCGCCAACCAGTCAATAGAACGCTGACCAATCTGACCGCCCTTTGCCCTTTTACTCTTAGATACCTTTGAAGGAGTTAATAACTTACATCAGGCGGGAAGTAGACAATCTCGAACATGTTGGATAGATCTGGGATGATGCCGGCAGCCAAGGCGAGAACCGCGCCACCGGATATGACGATACTGTACAGGAGAGGCTTGTTGTCGCGCAGTCCTTCCATGAAAGGTTCTCCCTGAAACAACACCAGGCTTATTCTTATGTCTTCTATCCCCTGATTGCGCTGACTGAAACCCAACATCGAATATAAAAAGAGATTTGAGGAAGGTTAGGATATAATATATCCTCACGCTTTCCCACAAGAGTCCCCCAAGGGGTATGCAGAGATGTATAGGTAATACCCACACACCCACTTTCCGCCAGATATATATTTTAGGTGCTAACGTGACAGAGGGCGAGTCCGTCGCCGTTACTGAAGCACACCTACCTATACATCATACGCCTTTGATTTCTTCTCAGACTTAAGTAGATTTCCTAATCACCGTACTTAAGTTCAAAAAACTCATTAGTACAGTCGGGATTCGAGCTTACAATCTTTGCATTGCAGGCACAACTTGAACCACTCGGCCACTAGGGCTCTACTCGGCAACCACGGCTCTATATATTATACATACCCTGTAATTAATGGCAAAGGTGGATATTTGTAGCGCCATCGATATGATGTAGACAGTACTGTTCAACAGGTCTGGCGCGAACACGCGCTCCTCCTCATCACCTAGGTCCATGTCCAACTTGGGCTTCGTGTCTCTGATAGAAAGAACGAAACGGTTAAATCATTGGAATTTCTCAGTACAGGGACATAATGGAAGGGATTGAATGAGAGTCCACGCGAGAGAAGTGACGTCTTGATCTTCACGGCTTCACACAAGGGTCCCAGGAGATTACATTTTGATGCCGAGTGGTGAGTCCATCGCCATTTCTCAAGTACAATACATATACACACGTCTCTGAATTACTTCTCAAACATGCAGGTTAGGTTCAGAAAACTCTTTGGCACAGTTGGGATTCGAACTTGCAATCTTTTTCTGACGGGCGATTCGGCCACAGCGGCTTTCATTTGAATGTTGCCTCACCTGCCCGGCGAGCGCTCAGTAGCCTCGTGTACCAAGTAGATGAGACACAGGAAATGCACCGCGAACTGAGTGAGCACTGTCATTATGGTGTACACGTTGAAGATGTTCGGCAGCGGTCGCTCTTTGGATAGTTGTTTCAGTGGCTGTTGATAAAATCACATTACATTTTAATATGTGGATACAAGTATTTTAGCCGGATAGATAGATATTTTTTTATTTGATTGACATATAAATGTTTAAGAATTATTAGGTACAATCGATAATATTGGGGAAAAGTAGTGAAAAATTTACTAAAGACACTATAGAACGAATGTACTGTGTTATTAATTACCATGCGTTTTATTTGCATAAGTACAATATTTTTTATAATTGAAGAAAATTAATCGGAAAACATAACACAGATGTCATTAATTATTATAATTATTTTTTTATACCACACGGTTGGCAAACAAGCATGCGGTCCGCCTGATGGTAAGCGGTTACTGCCGCCAATGGACGCCATCTTTATTACACTCGCCTTAGAGTAAAAAAAGCTTTACCTTTGACCTGGATATAAACAAGAAGCAGGAAGCGAGCAAAAGACTCTGGAGCGTAGCTTGGGTGTCACTGAACTTGATACCGTCGAGGTACAGGACCGATTGGCTGTAGGCTAGGATGAGTGCGTTCAGGGCTAAAATCTTGAACATCTGGAGAGTGGTCACCAGAGTGCATCGGCCTTGCTTGATTATGTGGCATACTGGAGATAGAAAGTTATTTAGTGGCAAAAAGGGATGGCTATTTAAGTATGTAGCTAGATTTAAAATATATATTACGCATGAAGTACTTGATGAAATCGATACTACAATAGGTAATATAGTATATAGGTACTAGCAGGCAGGTAGTGGGTGTGTGGGTACTACTACCTAAAAACCTGCCCCTTCGGGGACCCTTGTGGGAAGGCGTGAGGATATATATATAATGTTTACTGTAGACATTTTACACTACGATATGAGCGGCTAAAAATCTACTTCTAGTTCATTTGAGGTTCACACAGAGCAAACAAACTCGATTCAGCCACGTTTGCAGTTGTTTTAGAAATATAGGTATATAGCAGTTTTTGGTACAAATAATTTGTTTTAAGGACTGTTGTCGATAAGTAATACAGGACGTTACACAAGCAGTTGATTGGAGCTGCAGTGGTCGTGTCAAATTCTATAAAATTTCGATACTAAATCGAATTGTACACACCAATTCGTGAATTCGGTTATATTCTCTACGCAAACACGCATCATACGACAATTTTTTTTTTAAATACGTAATTTTTCCAATGCTAATGAGGTTCGTTACTTTCATAATAGGTTGTTGTGTACTCACTACAAAGAATACTGGACAGGCGACTGGTAAAGGGGGCAGCAACGCTGGCGTCGCCGAGCCTCACGAGCTGCGGCTGGTCTTCTTCCTCGAGGTCCCTCATGGCCCTGCGCAGCCTCGCGGCGGCCTCGGTCCTTGCTTCGGACCGGGGGTCACGAGGTCCTCGTGGTCGAGGCTCGGGTTCGGGCGGACGCTCTTCACGCACACGCTCGCGAGGACGCTCAGGGGCGTTGGCCAGAATTGCCACACCAACCTGGAAATATTCACTAGGTCACCGACGAATAGATTCTAACAAATACATTTTAAATACATTTATAGGGTGGGAATGTCTAGGGTACTCGACACCGGCGAGTTATGAAAGTGACTATTGAGTGTGGATAAAGCGGAAGGGATCTATCTAGGGGAACTGGTGCTCTACTTTGTCTATCCCGTGCAGGTCTCCGCGAGATGATATATATGAATGTATACATATCCTTTGGTAGATACTGTTAAATATTATTTTAAGCTATCAATTGCAATTATTGGATATTGGATTCAAACCGATCAAAATTGGTAATCATAATTATGTTAAATTTAAAAATATATGATAATTCTATACTCACATCAGCATGCTTCAGTGCACCAACATCGTTAGTACCGTCCCCACACATCAGCGTCGTATGCCCGAGATACTTCAACGTGACAATAACGAACTCCTTCTGCTTTGGAGCAAATCTAGCGAAAACTTTTATGTGCGGCATTAACTCTAACAGAAACTTGTGATAGTTTTCATTGAGGTACGTAAGCCCTTCTCCTGTTATACAGATGTCGAACTTTGAGGTCAACTGCTTCGTAGTCTTGAAAGGCTGGACTGGAAGGTTGACCTCTTCGTCAATGGACTTCCATCCCCATTCACCTGAAGCTTCTGTCAGGATAAGAACCTCCTTCTGCGTAAACTTTAGCTCTTTGGCCACATGACAAGCCGTCAGCGGATTGTCACCAGTGATCATGACAACTTTATGCGAGGCGTGCACAATTTCCGCTATGGCTTTCTTGGAATCACTCTTCAGCGGACATGATATTATAACGAATCCGACAAATGTCAGATCTGATTCAATGTCTTCGCGTGACAAATCCCTAATTTCTTGCGACGTCAATTTGCCTAAATTCCTATAGCCTAATGCCAAAACCCTCGCCCCCCTCCTCGACAGAGTTAAATAAACGTGATCGTAATGACTGGGTACCTCTTTGAGCATAGATTTTATTGTCTCTGGGGCACCTTTGACACTACTTATGTAATGGTTCTCCATAAAACCTCTTTCATTAATCTGATAACCAGCTATTACGGACATTCTTTTAAGAGCACTTGAGAAATGATTTCTATGCACTATCTTCAGCCCTGGAGACTTGCCTTTTTTTGGTACAACAGCATCCCCTTTGGTTAGGTTCCACTCGGCAGCTTTTAATGTTGCTTTTTCTAGGGGATCTCCCACTACTCCATCATCTAGCTGGACTAATGAGTGACACGACGCTAATACTTGTATCGTCTCCATAGGTGCTTGTGAGAGGGGTATCACAGTGGCATCAGTGTGCTCACCAATGCCAGCTACTCCTTCAACAACCAAATTGTCACTTGTCAAAGTTCCAGTTTTATCAAAACAACATATTTTAACCTTGCCAGCGAATGGTATCCTAAAAGGCTCTGTGCAAAACACAGCTAGTTTCGACAACGAGAGTAACGACGTATTTACAGCTAGTGATAATTCTATGGGCAACTCCGGAGGTACAACAGAGGTCAATATTAAAGTACATTCTAAAAATAATTTGTATCTATTCCTTTCGGGGTCTTCACAGCCTTTAATCCACACATATGCAGCTGCTGCAATTGCAAAAATCAATAGGAACAGTATAAAACCAAATGTCTCCAAATTATTTGCTGTCACTCTCTTCACACCAAACAAAATAGTTCTTAATAACTTTCCTTGTGACGTATTAAAGCCGTTTCGAATAACATAACCGATGCAACCATTGTCTGGAGCTTTCAGAGCTGACGAACCAGTTTTACTTGGGGACGAGTGCTGAACAATTTTTGTGCCGCCGAATAGCATATGGAGCTTTCCATCACCTTCTGGGTCTAGGTTTTGTTTTAGGTTCTTCTCATTCTCTATGGCTTCTTTCATTTGAGGCACACTTTCACCAGTCAACATAGACTCGTCTACTATGCATGAGCCCCTGAGGAGGACTATGTCACAGGGGACTAAGTTTTCTGTAGCTGAGCGAGTGAGAGAGACAACATCTCCCGGCAATAGCTGGTCACTCATTAATTGCCTCCACCGTCTATTTCGATACACATTGATGTTGTACGGTTTGTTCCCCATTTTTCTGATCTCTGCCATGTTTCTTAATTGTTGTTGCACTAACGTGCATTCAAACATGACAAGCATCACGAGAGTGAAAATGGAGTAGTACCAGTACCTGTCCAAGCACCAGAGGGCAACGCAAAACACTTGGAAAACAAAGAATGGAGCTGTTGCTCTTTCCTTGAACAGTTCCATAAATTCAGGTACAACCTGAAATTTAAGATCTATTATAAATAAACAATACTCTGCTACTACCACTGCTTTAATCCTTAAGGTGTAAGTAAGTATATTTTAACATTCTCTAACATAACCTTCGTTTTGTCAGTGCATATTTGCATGAGAATCTTGCAGGATGGTGTTGAACTAACAAATTTGTCTGTCTATTTACAATACTTAATATTATACAGTAGACTAGACCCCACTAATCCCGTAGTGTAGGGATAGGTGTTGGGTTACAGGGTACGGATAAGGCAGGGGCCAGATTACAATGGGTCCAGTGTAATAAGGTTTTCATTTATGTTTTTTTCTTGCAACAAACATTACCTGGTGTTAAATCACTGTACATAAGTTCAGAAAAACCCCATTTAGCTTGAACTTTAATTCTTGATTTTGTAGGTGACTTCTTAAAGCAGTGATTGTATTTATAAGAAATTTCATATTACCATTATCATTTCATTTTTGCCAAATTCCTTTTCAGCAACATCAATAGCTTCGTCATCTGTAAACCCCTTAGCTTCCATGTACTCCTCATATGTCTTATCAATAGGGAACACCACCGTGTGGAATGTCTTCTTATCCCAATCATAAATATACTTACTTTTTTGAAATATAAACCATACATCAGGGTTGGTACTATCTCTCTTTGTGGACTACAATGGAAAAACAAATAATATTAAATATTTCATACTGATTATTTTCTTAGTCCTAAACAAACTTCTTTTGGCGATTTAATTGATGTTTACATTGATCTGTGCTAGTATGAAATAATAAAATTGTCAAAATAATTTACATTCCCCCAATAATCCAATTATTGCTTAAATATATGGATAATTTATATATGTATTGATGAGACAGTGAAACAAAATTTTGATTTTACCATTAAACAACCAATGACAAACTCTATGACTGGTTAGATTGCATAAAAATATCTTTTAAATTTTTAATTTTAATGGGAATACTTGCTTATAATATTTTATTTTACATACAAGATACTCCTTACATAGAAAATAACCATACTCTACTTGAATCAGGGGAACGTCAAGAGTTCTCGACACTGACAAGAATGTATGAAGAGACTGATGAATGTGGTTCAAGGGAAAGAGGTAGGTATGTAAGTCTAGAGAGAACTGGTGCTCTATACTCTCTGCCAACCCCATTATATACCCCATAATATGTATGAATGTACTCTTCTTGTAAAGATAGCATGTGACTGCTTAGTTCATAAAGAAAAAATATATAATTGAGTGCTTATATTATAATTTTATTTTGAGTGAAAACAAATTTTGTTGTAATCTAAACAAATGTGTACTGTAAAACTTTATATAAATTAAATGTGAAAAAAAAAATGTTACCTTTGTATGATGAAGTTTAACGATTTCCGAAAATCCATTATTGGAAGTTGGAACTACTTTAACAATCTCTGCTTGCAAAGGGTCTTTAACCTAAAACATATTGTAAGAAACATCAATAAAGATATCTAATACGATAATTTGCGACAACTAAGATTAATAGCTGTAGTTCACTCACCGACGAGCACGATAGGAAACACTGAATATGAACACTCCAATAGCAACAGAGACAAATTAAAATCTGCATGAGAGCCACGACAACCACAGTGACGAAACCAGCTTCAAAATTCTCTTCAAATCCATACAAGAAAATCCAAGAATAGAATACTAAAGGGTAAATAATGAGGAAAGGAAACACTGTTCCTTGCAAAATAGTGGCAACCGGCTTAAAAAGTTGTGTATATTGAACCAAATCATCTAATGACGACTGCATCTTATTAGAAACCATGATACAAATTTACCTATGGTTAATTAATATACTCCTAATTATTTAGTTTGTATCTCTTCACACATACAATGTCAAATCAAACATCGTTTTAGATTATATTGTAAAGAAACATATTTTTTATTGTAAATAGAATTCAATTCCTGACTGACAGACAGTCAAGTCATGAGTCAAGCAAGTGACATACAAGACATTACACACATGAGACCAACAAGGCAATTACAATACAAGAAGAGAAGAGTAGTGCATTGCATTCGTGCATAGTGCTGTAAAGTGAGAGAGAATGAGATAGAATAATGAGACCGGAAATGATGTGCTTAGCATGCGTGTCTAGTCAATGCTTTCGTTATAAGCAAAATTTCACTAAGCGCCTTATTCACGGTCCATCCTGCTGTACAGCCCGCCAAGGTCATACACGATGCCCGATGCAAAACGACAGTGAATAGTCTTGACGTACGTCGATAATTATTATTAGCTGCTTGCTGGACTCGCCGGACCCATTTTTCATCCATCCGCCTTGAGCGGACGTACAGCCGGGATGGACCGTGTATAAAGCGCTTTAGTTTGTAAGCCTATGGTCTTCCATCCTTTATTTATTGTGTTTATTATCTGCTAAAAACACAAAAAAGGTGTCAAGGGGTACCATAAAACCTCATTGGGCGTACCTAACTAAAATAAATGCTACTAGCGTCCAGTACTAAGTCATTTTTACTTCAATCGTGTAATTCTTTATAAAAATTAATGCAACAAGATGTTAAAGAAATTAAGTATGTATATATTATTCACTCGAATTCATAGTGTAAGTGTGCAACATTCCACTAATGTTGGAGTATTATCGCACTCATGTGTAATCACTTATTACACATGAGTGCACACGCAACTACAGTCAATGGACTCGGGTCATACAGCCCGCCGCATCCCGCGCTCGACTAATTAACTAAGAAATTGGTGGGACGCGTCTTCGCGTGGATCTACTATCACTATCTGTATAGCTTTTTATATGCCATCCAATGAATTTAAGTGTGCCAATAATGCTTCAAGGTTCAAGGTATGTCCATACCGAATTTCATCTATATAATTTCTGCCTGCCGTTCTGACTAGACCTTTTTAATTTAGAGCGGGCTATTTCTGAATACCAGACTGACTGTAGATTATTTCGAACTTATAGGGAAAAAAGTTAAATGACAGTGACATTGACATTTATACAAGATTTTCAGCAGTAAGCTAAGCTTCGCTTTCGCGCCAAATTCCATTTCACATGAATGAAATAGTAACGAGATGATCTAAGGAAAACATTGTTCTTTATATTTATAGTGAACTGTTGGTTGTTTGAGTAATAATGTGCGCCAGGTGAGCACATATAACAATATATTCTTCAACAAGTGTTTAATTTAAACTGCTATCAGACAAGGTAATCGAATAAACAAAATAAAACCAATAACGAAATTTTCGACCGTCTTGAAGAAAAATGGACTTCAATATAAAAAGAAAGTCCATTAAAACACCTACAACGGGTAGCCTTTTAGAAACACATCCCCATGATTTACAAATGTACAGAATTCCACCTACTGAGAACATATCACTTCAAGAATTTGAAACTTTAGCTTTGGAAAGAGTTACTTTATTGAGGAGTTTGGCAACGGCCACTACTTTGAAAGGTCTCCGTATATATTCAGAGGAATGGACGGACTATGTTATTAGTGATTTGAAAACACAAGGTTTGAAATACTATGCTAAGCTGTGTGAGAAGACATCATGTGGGACAACAGAAGGCGACCTTTCTTCAAGAAGAAAAGATCTTATAGGTCATTTCATATTGAGATTGGCTTATTGTAGGACCGAGGAATTACGTCGCTGGTTTGTGGCCCGAGAGCTAGAACTGTTTAAAATGCGATTTGCAACAATGAGAGGTGACGCCGTTGAGGCATTCTTTAAGCAGAACAACTTAAGTTACACCAACATATCGGATGAAGAGAAGAATGAAATTATTCATCACTTAAAAGAATCAACACCTTACTCTAATATAGAGAACATGAAGTTTTACAAGGTAAAGTTCTATGAGGTTTTTGATTTAGTAAAGAGTAGAAGAGTATATCTGAATGCTGGTTATGCCTATGTCCCCCATAGAGACTTTGTATCAGTACTTTCTGCTCAATACAGAACACACTTAAAGCAGAGCTTGGCTGTAGCTTGCCACCACCTTGGGGAGATAGAACAAGATGAGCGACTTGTCTCATTATTGAAGGGTTTGCACCAAGTTTACACTGGGAATGACTACAGTGACACCAAAGCTGCCATACCAATTGAATCTCTAGACTCATTGTCTACGAAATCATTCCCTCTATGCATGAGGCAGCTGCATGAGCAATTGCGTCTTGCTCATCACATGAAGCATGGAGGCAGACTTCAATATGGCCTGTTTTTGAAAGGAATTGGAGTAACACTGGAGGATTCTCTAAGGTTCTGGAGAGAAGAGTTTACAAAAGTGATGGAATTGGATAAGTTTGAGAAACAATATGCATATAATGTGAGATATAATTATGGTAAAGAAGGGAGTAAGAGGAACTATTCCCCATTCAGTTGTTTGAAAATTATAAACACTCCAGTTGGTCCTGGTGACTGCCATGGGTGTCCTTTCAGACATTGTGATGTGGTCAACCTGAAGAACAGACTTCAGGGATATGGACTGGATTCTCAGGGTAAGGATTCCTAAACGAGATTGATATAACAAAAATTACATCCTCTAAAATGTCACTTGATTATGAATTTGTAGGTTTACAGCTTGTTTGTGATGATATCAATAATTTCAAGACCCACTTAGCTTTAGGATATTTTGAAATTTATTTTGCTTAGATGAATTAACTTATTATTGTTATTTTTATAATATCTCTTTCCAGGTATCAATGACATAGTAGACATGGCCAAGAAAGGACATTTCCAAATTGCATGTAGCAAGTACTTTGACACTGTGCACCACATAGATCTTGGATTGGGCATTAACCATCCAAATCAATTCTTTGAAGAAAGCCAGAAAGCAATTAAAGGAGAGATCAAAATAGAGCCTAAGTCTCAACTACTGCAAGCTAAGATTAAGACAGAGCCAACCATGGAAGAAATGGACTTTGAGGAAATTATGGAATGAGTGAAGACTTTAGGTTAAGCATAACAATATAAAATAAAAATAAAATTATATTTGTTCTTATATTGATAATAAAATTACCTATTTCCGTTTAATATACATAGCTTTCTTAGTCATACGACCACAATATAAACCAAATATAAAAATTAATCCTATGATTGAGATGCCTACTACTAAAAAGTACTTCTTAGATGGAGACGATTTAATTTCATTATACATATCACCGAAGTTTTCTATCACATTCATCTGTAAATAAAAGTTTGGTTAGATCAATTAAAAATGTAAACAAGTGTTCTTAAAATTTGGCGATAAGTGGTGTCTATACTTACTGCTGCTACATATTTATACATTTCTAGTCTACTTGAGAGTGCTTTCTCACATTCAGCCTCTAATTTCCTATTACTATCATTGAGAATGATTTTCAAACATTTTAAACCTGGAAACAAAACAAAAATTAATGCTGGTAGTTTATAAATATTATAAACTACTCTGTGTCTAGGTGTCTCAGAAAAGTAACAGTTTTTTCCTATAAGTTTATAAGGAATCTGTAGAAAACAAATAGCTCCAAGGATAACAAAACGACAATATTCTTAAAGGGAGTACGTAGGTTAGGGGTGCTACGAAACTTAATTTTTTCAGATAAATTAATTAATGAAAAAAAAATCCGTAAAATTCTGCATGTAACAGATTTAATGCAAGAATAAGGTAAAATAAAGTATAATAAAATTTACCAGTGCCAAATTTCACCAAAATCCGTTCAGTAGTTTTTGCATGTTCGCATTTACATTAGCACAGGAGGATTAAAGTTTATCATGCACTGGCCATAACAAAGTGTACTCACGCCTGCCTGCACCGTGTTCGAGATCTTTACAATACTTTAATAAGTCTAGAGCGCATGCGCGCTCTAATAAAGGGTCTGCATCAATGTCCACCTCAGCCTCTTCAATTATCTGCGCTACTTCCCGAGCACATTCAGCTGATACAATTTTATGACTGAGTAAAGCGTTTTTAAGACATTCCTCCACCTGTGAGCAGAGTTAATTTGAGGTGATACTGGGAAGAATATATTTTGGAAAACTTATTACCACAGTAGTGCCAAACAAGCATACAGCCCAGCCCACCTGATGGGAAACGGTTCCGCTAGCCTATTAACGCTAACAAATTCGAAGTATCACTTGCGCACTGCCACTCTGTGTTCGGAGAGTTATACTGTGCTGGCAGCATAATAGAACTAATCCCTGTGCTGCCAACACAATATATCAATCCCACCCCCTCCCCAAAGAGCTCATTACTGGATTGTGTTATTTAGCTACGGACTTCTATAAGGTGGAGGTCCTGCCCCTGTCGGGCAGCTCTAAATTCGAACTGAAAACCCCGTTATGCCCTACCTCTCATATCAATAATTAAGCATTAATGTAAATTCTAAAGTTCTATTTACCTGCCCATCAGAAGATGTTATATCCTTTGACACAGCACATATTGTCTGTATCTCTGCTTTGCACAATTTTCCAAGCAAAGGATCTAAGCGATAGTTCAGTGCCTGTTCTTTAAGTACGTTAGCCAATTCGTTCTCGCATGTGGTCGCCAATTTCGATTCTCGGAATTTCTCCTTCAAGCAGTACATTACTTTACCTTGTAACTCTACATCTTGAGGTTCGTTAGCTGTAAGGTTTTAAACAAATGCGTAAAAAATGATTCTCAAAACTCTTATAGCTTTTAGTGTTGTCCTTCATTTTCCATTCGTATATTATCATCTTTTTAAAAATCCGATCCACCTACCAACAATCAATTGTCATAATTTTTTAATTAATGTGTAGGTACCATATTAATAGTACATATTATATTTCTAAACATGTTAGCTATTAAAAACAAATTTTACAGTAAAGAATTGTTGTAAACTATCCTTATCTATTTTCTATCTAAATCTATTGATCAATATTAGAATTTAAAAATTATGACAATTTGGTTTATAATGTCAAATTGTCGCCTTGTAGTTTACCTATAATTTCAGAACAGAATTTTTTGATGTCCACTTTGCATGCATTTTGTAGATTGTTATTGAATCGGTAATCAGTGTTTTGTTCTATCATTCGATTTATAATCACAACTTTGCAGCTTTCTTCAAATTCAGACTCTTGGCGATGTGCCTGCAATAGCGAATTTATTATTAAAAATATATAATGAAATGAAAAAAATATAGATTTTCTGTAATGGATTATAATAGTATATGAAATTAGGCTACCTTTAGGCAATCCAGAATTTTGGAACCTTCAGTATTATGGCAGTATAAATCAATCATGTCATTGCAGCTTGTAATTAGGTGGTAGTCAATGGCATTGTCAGTGAATTCCTGCTTCCTTACCACAAAGATAGCTTTCCTGCAACCTTCACTTAGTTTTCCTTTAGCTGTCTGGAGACATTCCAGAGCTGCTGACTCCCCATGTGGCACATTAGGACAAAAAGAATGTAAATCATTTTTGCAGGCTTCCTTCAACTCTGGATCTAAATCAATGTTCTCCTTTTGTTGAAACAATTGACTCCTTAGTTGTTGACGACAATCTTTAAATATTGTATGTTTCCTTCTAGCAAGTGTATCATTCCTTACAATTTCACTTAAGCATGCCACAACCTGACTTTTTATTTGTGCTTTAGGGCAGAACCTAACAACATATGATTTGCATGCATTCTTAAACTTTCTCGTAAATCTGTAATTCTTGAGAGAAATCAACTGTTCATGTTCAATGGCAGCTCTACATTTCACATTAGCCTTGATTTCTGGGTCATTTTTATGTGAAATCAAGCAATCCATTATATCATCCTCATCTTTCTTACTTTTAAGTTCAGAGGAACAGAGCTTCTCAATAGGAACCCTACAGTTAATATTAATAACAGCATTTAGTTCAATGTGACCACTTTGCGTCTCGGTAAAATTTGTCACAATTTCTTTACATTTTGGCCCTAGCTCTTTGATTTTACTTTGCAGACATAGTATTTCCTCCCCTCTATCTGTATTGTCTGAACATAGATTGGCCAGGTCGTCCATACAGGTGTCTTCAATTTCTGGCAGTAAGTCAACACTGATGGCTCTTTGTCTCATTACCCTCTTCACCTGCAGTTCGCAAGCAGGCTTCAACATGTGCTTTAGGTCAGTGTTGTATGCATGGTTATATAAACATGGCAGTACCAATGGATCTTTCTCTGATGGCTGTTCACTGGCATCAGCCCATTGTAGTTTGGCTTTGCAAACTGTGACAGCATCATATTTACAAGCTCTATACAGTTGTGGATCGAGCCTAAAATTTCTAGATATGAAGTACTGAATTTGCATAAGAGCTGATTCACAGTCCGAAGTCATGAGTACTGTGCCAAGTTTTTCCATCAGGCATGACATGACCCTTCCATTTCCTCCAGTGATTTCTCTACAAGCTCTGTCCACTACAGGCTTGCAGGCTTTACGTAAAATAGGATCCACTCTCCAGTCTTCTCCAGGGTCTGCTTCTTGCACTAACATTTCCAAGGACTTCTGGCATGGCACACTTATTCTCTTGTCTTTCCTCTTTCTTGGTCTAGCATGATCCATCAAGCAGTGAATAGTTTTTCCACCAGTCTCAATACCTCGGCACAGTGTAGTTATGTCATTGGCACAATTTTGCATTAGCTCTGGTGACAGCCTATAGTCATCCATTAGCATTTTTCTATGATCAGTCATTTCAGCTGTACATTCAGGAGAAAGTTTTGTGGTATCATCTCGTGATACATTTTCTAAGCATAGTAAGATTTGTGCAAGTCTCACATCTTTATCATCCACAACACCCTTCCTACAGTGATATTTCCTGATGTCTTCCTTACAAGATTTCACAAGGCCCTTGCTGGTTTTATAATTCATCACTATATTTCTTTGATCATAGAAAAGTTGATCCTGGCACTTTTTCCTCATACCTAAAATGGTAAACAAAATACATAATTATGACATAGTTAATATTTAATGGCAGTCACCCATAATAAAGAGGAAGCTAGTGAGTCCTTCCAGAGATAACAATTGTCTCTTTATCATTGAATACAAAACAAGTTGAGCCCTAATAGAGACATTATAAACAATTCTATTATTGTATGGGTCTAGTGGAGTGAGTGTGCATACAACACAAAAATTTTATGTTTGAATCCCAACTGTACCAGTGAGTTTTTCTGAACTTAAGTACAGTGAAGGTAAACATTGATGATCATCAATGTCACATTAGCACCTAGTATATATATCTGGTGGGAAGTAGGTGTTTGGGCACTATCTATACACCTCTGTCTATCCCTTAGGAGACTTAGTCCCCTATATACATCCCCTGTATATTTTATTCCTATAGGGTTAGTTATATTCAACTCCACTGGTGTTGTATGTGTCCATACGTAGACATAGCTTATCATGAGACAGACTACATGTTGATTTGCAACCAAATTGATATATTAAAAAACCTGACTAAGGGTATCCTGTGTCCTGCAGACTTACCCAGCTAAGCTACAAATAAATAAGCTAAAAAAATAATAAAATAAGCTAAAAAAGACTAACCAGCAAATAGTCAAGCTATGAAATGTCATGAAAAGTCCAAGTCTGTACCAATAAGGTTGATGCTAAATTCATGATAATTAGTTAAGTAGTTAAAATGTGAAAGTTTAAATGAAAGGAAGCACAAATTCACTTTCACATTTATAATATTAGTGAAGATGATGTAGCAATAATCAATAAATATTTAAATGCATTTAAAAATAATGAAAGTGGATGAAGCAAAAGAAGTATGTAAGGATGGTAGCAAGTGGAAAGAAGTGGTCTCTGCCTACCCCTACGGGAAAGAGGCGTGATTATGTATGTATGTATTTCAAAATGTGGTTCCATAAAATAAAAAGAGTGATTACCATTTTCATATCTGTGTCTTAACAGACACTTATACAAAAGCCAGCTTCCGGGTACTTCATCTGGGCAAAAGTTTTTTTGATCTAAGTTGCATGCAGCAAATGTCAATTTATCTAGCTGCAAACTACTATATTTCATTTCATTTAATGCAGTCACTTCAGATTGACACTCAGGCCGGATGCCTATAACTTGACTCTGTAGACATTTTAGTGTTTGGGTTTGAGAGAGGCTTTTGGGATCTGATGGAATCCTGCCACAACTGTGTGCCTGAATATCATCATTGCATCCTTTCAGGAAATTCCCAATAATTTGCCAGTCATTAAAGATCAGAGATTCAATTTTATTGATAATTCTCCAACAATTTTTATCTCTTACTGTTGGCTTTTTCTTAATTATACAGTCTATACCATTTTCATTTGGGTTCATGCAGTTTAAAATTATAGTTTCTTCCTGACATGGTTCTTTTAGCTTGTATTCCAAGTATGTATGATCTAGTAGCTCTGTTTGATGCGTCCATAGTGTGTGTTGACAAACTGTAGGAACTTGAGTCTTGTTATAACTTGAGTTCAGTGAGCACGACAAAAGTGCGAGATCGTCATCGAGATGAGAGCACAGTTTATGAAATAGGCTGCAACCGGATATATCTAAAGCATATCTATCGTTGCCCCGATTAATCAAATTACCCAGCACTTTCGCATCTTGAATTATAAATGCAATACTCGTTACGAACACCAATGTTGATGAACCCAAATAAGTCAACATTTCGTGACCGGCAAAGAATGTTAACTGAACGGTAATCAACAAAAAAAAATTACAGACATTATTTTAAGACTATATAACTTCATTCAATATCTCACATGATTTATAAACACTTGTAAAGTATTTCACTTACAATATTACAAAAAAAACAGATTCTCAATTCTCTTGTAAAATAATTCCAATCACAATCTACAACAATATCAAATGCAGTGGGTTATATGAATACCACAGTGAATACGAATCAAAAACGCAATGTATATTCGTCCGTCACCCGTCCGTCATTCAACCATAGAATAAAACTTTTGTATCTGTAGACGAGGCGGACCTTTAGAATATCTCATGTTTAAAGTGTTGATAGTGATTTAATATTGACGATTGCATTTATTTATTTATTTAAGTATTATATACTTATGTATATATATATATATATAGATATATATATATATATATATATATATATATATATATATACTTAAGTATATAATATATAAAAGTGATATATATATCACTTTTATTTCTTAGTTATCTCTTAGACGAGAAGACTGCATTCTCTTTCCAAGTACTATCCTTGGCAAATATAAGGGACATCAAACGCCGACAAAAGCCCAGCTCTTAAATGTATGTAGGTTGCTACAATGAGTTTTTATTTATGTATACAACGTCATTGGGTTGCCACTTTTTATTTTTCGGTGGTTATATTATATTCTGTGATGTTTTGTCTAATATCTAAAATGCACAGGGTTGATATATTTTGATACTCTGTCTGTGTTTGAAGTGAAATATTGACAGTTGATAATTGACATAAAATAAAGTCTACTCGATTTAGGAAGAGCTATTTTTATTTAATTCATCGTGTTTGAATTTTGGATTAGAATATGGAAGAATTTGTTGAAGTAAATCAGATATCAGACTTTATTTCATATTTGCGCAGCGTAAGTTCTATACCTCCGATATGTTTTTCTTGCAAAATTTGTATACATACTTAAATTTATTTACAATATATAGTTTATGTGGTCTATTTTACTAGCTTGTCTAAATTATGCATCAATAAACTGATGATGAGGGTCAGTAAGTTTCCAAGATGTTCCTTTAAAGCAAGAATGTAAATATTCAAATTATTATCAAATCAAAACTGTAAGAACTGAAGTACCGACTCACGAGCTCGTGGCCGTGACAATACTGTATTTACTTACGTTGATTAAGCAGTATGTACGGGCTAATTTACAATTTGCCGATGAGGTGTAGTTAATATATGTACATCCACGGACAATCAATTGCTTAGTTGATTTTGGTAAACCTAAATTGTTATTTAGTAGCTAACATTTATATATGCTGGTGTACTTCGATATGTTGAATCTTAATTAATGTCAGTTTACGTTTGTTATTTTTATTATTATCAATGAGCTATGTAAGCTATTTTTGTTAAAATGTATTTTATACAAATAAAAGTAGCTCGATTGCCTTTCTTTATCTCCAGTCATACCACTATGAAAGATAACAAATGTTTTGTTGATGATTTATGGAAATTGAACAGTAAATACTAATAAAAATATCTCAATAGACATGTGGCAAGACACTTATTATAATTGGTTATTGCCTGAATGAGTTCATATAATCTCATGTTGATACACACAAGCTATAGAAAACTTAGAGAAACTTAAGTAACTTATATAATATCTATATTTTATCAGTATTTTTTTATATCTATGGTGGGAAGTGGGTGGGTACTACCTATACACTTCTGCCTAACCCTCAGGAGGCCTTATGGGAAAGATGATGCATATCTATTAATCATGGTATTTCTGTTCCTCTTCTCCTTCACCTTCCATTCTAAGAAATCAGTAACAAATTGCACACACTACATAATTATGATGAAGCCAAGCCCTCATGACATAGTCAGAGGGTGTAGTAAGTACATTATGTATACATTTCTGACAAATCCATTTCAATTACCCATCCATACTTAGTTCTGTCATAATATAGAAAAATATTTTTTTACCATAATATTATTTGTCTTTCAAAAGGCTTATTTAACAAAGTTTTTTAAAAAAAATTATTATCTTTGTTTATTACAGATTGAATGGCGTGACCCGTGGCTTATAGCTCTATTGTCCTTTCATATCATAGTGACATTCATGTGTTTCTCAACACGCAACTATGGAAACTTTCAAGTCATACTGTTCATTGTGTTGTGTAAGTATCCATGAAGTAATATTTGCAGTTGACATTAGATTTGACACATTTTTGGTCCTGGCAACTAGACTGATTGTGATAAAACAGCACCCCTACTGATATCTATATTTTATATATTATCCTACGCCGAAACAGAAAACTTTATTCTACCAATTTCCTATCCATTTACTACAAAACTCCTTAGCACTCCTCTTCACATACACCCCAACCTGCTCAAAACACACACACTTGCACACACACACACACACATGCACACTAACCCCTAGCTTTAGCTTATATTTGTAAAATGGTATTAATTGAATACGAAATAGTTACTATTGTAAGAAATACAGTTATGTTCCAGCCTGGTAACCTGTAATACAGGATCAACCTAGTACAGGCACCAGTCTCTCACAAAGGCGCAATTCACTAAGTTAACTGTATAGCTGATCCTCTGTACATACCTTTGTGAAAGATAAATAAATAATATTTTCATTTCATTTTATATATATATATGTGTACAATACACATACATATATTTACAACGAGCAGAGAGAATAGAGTGGCAGTTCTCTCTAGACTTGCATACCCTTTCGCTTCGTTTCGCACATTCATCAGTCTCTTCATACTCGCCAGCTTAGAGTACAAAATGTTTATACATGTATATTTTTTGTATTATGTTTCTTAGGTAATGTTTGCAGAACTCTAAACCTTGGAATAGCCTGAGCTTTTATCCGGCGTTTAGTTGAATAGCAAATTTTTCTGTCCACTTTTTGTATGTTTATTCTCAAATCTGCCCATTTATTCAGTGGAATCTCCGAAACGGCTAGACCGGTTTTGACGGGACTTTCACAGTCACTGATAGACAGCTAATGTTATCAACTACTACTTTCATTCATAATAAAATTTACACGTGTGTTGAAACTTCGGTGACATTATGTAGGTATTACTAGCACTGATAACTAAATAGTTTTATTATCAGTGATATTCAATACTCATACAATATTCAAAGAGTGTGGTAAATTGTGAACTCCGCCCACGGGGTCGCGCGTGGCTCGATCGAGCGTTCAAATTAAATTTAGCTTGCTATCCATGCCGTATTTATTTCCAATCCAAGAAGCCGCCTAATAAAGGTAGAAGATAGATCTACGTGCAAAAAGAAACCACTGCGATTCGATTTTTTTGGCACGTATGTTCTTATTAACATGCTTTTATTAGCTTCATTTCATATACCTAATGTAAATAATTGGTTAGTATGTATAGCAACATTGATTTTGACGTCCTACAAAACGTCGGATTAAATTTGGCATACTTATCAAGGACCGATGACAATTCACTATTTAAAGTTAAAAGCATAAATAATAGTATAATTTATTTTTGATTTTTTTTTTAGTTGTAGTCAACTAAAAAAAAAATCAAAAATAAATTTGAATTAAGAATAGTGTAAATAGGAAAAAAAAATTTTTTTTATGTAACCAGTGTGGATTGTTTGAAAAGATTGTTAATAAAAACTCATTGATTAAGACCGCCGGGGACCGAAACAGCAATAATTGTTTTGACAAAGTCCCAAATTAAACAAGGCTTGTACTACGGCAAATAGAAACCTATGAATATACTTATATACATAGCTCGGGGGAAAAATTACATGTCCTGAAATACGCTTGCGCGCCTCCTATCATCCGATTGTAAATCTAAACTATTCTCGAATCCATCTCGAAGACAGAAAAATCGATCCAGCCGTTTAGGAGGAGTTAAGTGACAAACACACGCACAGAAAAAATACATAAAAATACAGGACATCCTAGACAATATAATATAATAATATCTTCCCTCAGCGGAAATCGAACCCACGCCTTAGGCTCAGTCAGGAGATAGTGGATCCGACGGCCAACAATATGTAGTATTCATTATTAATAAGATCATTATTTAAATGTTTCAGTGTTGCTAGTTTATTTCTCCGAGAGCATAAACGAAGTCGCTGCGAGGAACTGGGCTCTGTTCTCAAGGCAACAGTATTTTGACAGCAAAGGACTTTTCATATCAGTCGTATTCTCCATTCCAATATTGCTGAACTGCATGATAATGGTGGTAAGTTGATTCTGTCACCTGTCTACTTTACTCTTTTAGATGTATGGTGATATCAATCCACGGTTTGCAGGGCTCATGGCTGTATCAGTCAACACAGATCATGACCAACTTGAAAAGGGCTCAACTGAGACAACATCTAAAACAAATGAACATGAATAAAGAAACCCAACGCCTGAAGTCCGAATGAAGATTTGACGTCAATTATATCGTAAGTACGAAAAGGATATTTTTCTAGTAGCATAATTGCGACGAATATACTTTAGTTAAATTGGCTCACAATGTGACATTTTAAGTAAATGGTTGAATGTAGAATTGATGCGATTTTGACAAAATTTTTGTTTAGTTTGTCATTCTTGAAATTTCGTTATGTCAATGTCGGGAAAATAAGAAAAGAACAAAAGAAAATAAAATATGGTTTTCCCAGCAGGAATTTAAATATCAATATTTATTTTATTCTAAGTTTGGTATATTAGATGAAATCGAATACTTACGACTATCTCATGGAATATTTATCTCCTATGATTGCGATGGACTATTCTAGTTTCAATAATGCGCGAGTAATACGCCCAATGTTACGTGCGGGCCACGAGCTCTTGAGCTGGTATGACATCTTTAAATATTAAAAAAAATCTAAAAAAATCTTTAAATATTAAAAAAATAAAAAAAACGGCAGGGATTGGCAATTTAATTTAAATAGTAATAATTCAAATCAAGGTCTAGATTACCCAAAGTACCGAGTGGTAAAATTTCTCGTTACTTTACACACAATCTTGTAATACATACACATAAAAATAATAAATTAATGTAAGGTGTAGATAGACGGACCTGCTTAGCGCCGCCAATCAATGACTGGCAAATCAGAATTATATTTAGTTGCTTTTTACTAACGATTTGCGTAAGTTTATAAAAGTATAAATCTACGAACTACTAATCCTTCCACTTGTTTATTACTTTCATAACGAATACTCATACACAGTACCGACGAGAAGCTAAAATACCAATATTTTGTATCTTACAATTTCAGAATACCGCGCGCCGCCTTGAATTTATTATTATACATTAATATGTAAATTTAGAAGCATTTTGTTGAATGTTTTCGATTTTGTATGTATTGTATTAATATTTGAAGCCTGACAGATTGATAGGTATGTATATCTCTGCTTAGCCTAAATGACGCACGCATCTACACCACAGACAATACGTTCAAATATAGCCATTAACATACTTATTTGATGAAAATAAATCTTGCCATGTTGAACGAATTTTGTTTGATAAAAAAAAGTTAGGTTATAAGTAGATAGTCAGCTTTAATTCCAGTTATTTCTGTAGCAGTTAAAATATCCTGCTTGATTAACTATTGTAAATTTTGGTCTCAAGTTAATTACCCACCATTTGATATTACGTATTATAAAAGTAAAAATGGCGTCCACTATAAATATTCATCGCTGCAATTGTGAACAGGATATTTAACGTTCTAATGGCATACCAACCAAATGGGAATGCCTACATGCTTTTTTATGTCAAAAGTAGAATAGGCACCAATTACTGCTATGCTCTGAAATAGATGATGTCTAATGAATGTGACGTCACATTATACCAGTAGGTTATCGCATTCGCAAACAATTGCATTTATTGTGTGTATTTTACCGAATCACTGGTACAAATGTATTTATAAGTTACATACCTAACTGTAATTGTATTGTATTAATAGTAGAAAGCATATTGTTTAGACCATTTATTTCATAACATTTATACGCATACTGGGCACACCCTTGACACCGACAAGAGAACGTTCTCTCCGAACAATGAGACATAGTACATACCACACAATGTAAAGCCGATTCGTCTTTGCACATTGATTTATATAGGTAGGTTGTGACGCCATGAGAAAAAAATTACACATTTAAAGTAGGTAGCCCTTGGAACTGAAAACACAGAAATATCTTTTTGTTGTTTTACATGTCACTTATTATCTACATAGAAATCTCATGCTTTCATTAATCTAAGCAACAAGCATGTTTAATCCTGGTGCGATCAGAATTTCTCCGAGAAAGATATATAGATGAATTGATATGTCAAATAGAAATATACATATTGCAATTCACTGTTCGCACGAAACCATTTTGATACTTGCAGTGATATATGTATTAAATTAATTTTCCTTTAGCAGTGTAAAATTAATGCATTTTGTAACCTGGAGTACTTAAGTTCAATTCTTCATAAATTATTTGACTTTATCTTATTTATTTATTCATTGCAGTTTTTGTTTAGTTATAATAAGTTGCCACATTGATGGCTTAGGATTGAAGTCGATGGAGTGGGCCTTGACCATAACGGGTTATCGTTTCTCAAAATTCAAGAATGATAAAGGTTAGATTTTTAGTAATTCCCCTTTCGCCTTCTTGAATAAGGATCGCGATCGGCGAAAATACATCGTTGTAAGTTGTAATCCATTAGGAGTTATGCATCGATTTAGATTAGCTAGTTCATACTAAGTAATCGAACAAAATTGTATAAAAAAAACAATGTTCCATTAACAGCCGTCGGAGCACAGTAAAACAATTTGATACTTTATGGTATCGTAAGCGAGATGGAGAATTGGCGTTGTAAATCTCATGGTAGACATAGATTGTAAAGTTGTCAAAGTAAAAAGTTTGCAGATAATGTAACAATATTGGTTATTTCATAAGTTCTCAAGATTCAATAAATTCGAGTGCTCTTATTATAAATTATAAATTTAAGGTGTAAAATGTACGTGCGAGACGATTATTAATAAGCAAGACCAGCTAAATAAAATCTCACAAAGTTTGAGTATTTATTGTTTTTAATTGGTGACAAGAATCTAGATTAAGTGGGGATTTTTTTTACTATATCTGGTCTATGCTCTATGGCGAAATTTGTAAATTATGTTGTTACTATTATTACATTATAAAGGCTTGGTTTATATTACTTAAAGTTTAATTTAATAATGGACAGAGTGTAGATGAATATCGCTGTAATAAATTACGTGACGTGAATAATAATTAATTTATTGACCATCGTGTGCTCTTGGGTTCATTTAATTTGATTAAACCCAAAATTTTTGTGTATAGTTGTTTTAGCAGCGTAGCAGACAAATTCAGTTATACTTTTTTTTCTATAGTAGTCTTATGGATTTTAATAATGATAAAATATACCCGCTTTTTGACACGACTTCAAAGATTGGCATTCTTTTGGTATTTACCTCAAACATACTGGTTGATTTCCTAACGGAGTATTTAATTGATAATCTAATAATCACAAATCTTCAGGAAATAAAATTAAGCACTTAATAACTATATATTACTGGGGTTGTCTGTTACATCATTTTAATACATGTTTTATGTTAAGACATCGAATCTAGTCATCTGGTTCAAGTTAAGGAGATACAAATAGTACAGCAATATTTATCTACCCCCAATAGTTATGAATAATTAGATATATTTTTGTGTAGGTGTTAAGACATGGCTAGAGAAAGTACGCGTTATTGTGAATGTTTAATCAATAATTTTCTTCTTTATTAAAAAAACATATGGCCAGCTTAATTTCAACCCAGATTTGAAATTACTCACTTTTGTCGTCATAATATCATTTGGATACATCATCATAATCATCATCATGATCATATCATATCATCATGAGACTTACTTAGGGCCTTCTGAGGACACATTTTATAATAAAGGACGCTATACTTTGTGTAAGGATCTCATTAAATGATCCTATTGTGTTTAATTACTATGGCTATTTTAAAATATTAGCCTGTCACTTCACTACTTTCATATCGCTCCATTTTTTATCTCGATATGTTAGCTATTATGATAATAACAGCTTTGAGATATGAAGGCATAATTGAACGCTTACGAATTTTCATATGTCCCGCTGACTCTAGAATTTTCTTTTGGTTTAGGAACTTAAGGCTTTATGAGGTATCGAGAACACTTTAATGATCATATATGATCCTTACTTAAAATAAATGTTAACGTTATTTTTGGACGATATTATAACCAGAAGCTGTAAGCATGGCTTGTTATTGCTATAATTATTTAAGAGTGCGAAAGGGGCAGGTTTACAGACGTCATATATATGCGAAATTGTCTATAAGTAGAGGCAGAGGAAGATGATACTCCACCTTCTAGAAACGCCAAGAGCATTCGAAACCGAGCATGGATAAAGAGACTAGACACGAGTGAATAACAATGACAATAGCCCGTCTTAGTGCTCGTATATGTCATATCATCAACCTGTGCCATCGACATAAACATTCACAATGGCCTGTATTATTGTATTTAAACATCAATTAATACGACGCGTTTGTGATACATGGTGCAATAGTTACGATTATTGCTAGTATTCCGGTAGAGGTTTCTGTAATGATAGTTGTCGTGCAACCATATTGACACATACAGAGCGTGTAAAATTGAAGTCTCGTTTTACACAGATGTGTTCATATATACCTATAATATTGTTACTTGTCTTTCCTTACGCGGTAATAATATCTCCTTGGCGCAATTCATTAACAATTGTATAAATATACTTGTCTCGATTGGAATTGAATAATTATGTTATTTGCAGAAAATAATTCTTAAGTGATGGTTCTAACTGCGTTGGAGTTCTTTTCAAACATTTCGGTTCGATCTCCAACCTCTCATTGTTAGTGGAAGAATTATGTGGTGGTAGAATTATGTTAAGTGGGTTATGTCACGTTTTTGACACGACGAAAATGCATTGTTATGAATTGTGTCTGCTTATCGAAAAACAAAATGCATTTATTTGATTGTTTTAGCAGCGTTAAGATTTTTTTAACGTTATCAGTAATTTTGACTCATTAGTTAGACGATTTGTTGCTCTGAAAGTTTTGTTATATAAAATTTAATATTTTGGGACTATTTGAGGCCTAACGTTTCGAAAATATCCGTTGCCACCGAAGCCGCTACCATAATGTCCATTATGGCTTTTTAACTTGGCGACTCTCATACTGCATATTCTATTTCCTGTGCTGCCGGCACGTGACATTCGTAAAGAAGAAACTTTCGTGGCGTAAGGTTTCATGAGCACTCTCTATCGGACAGCGCTCAAGTCACATGCACTGCATAGAGCTGTCAAGTAAAATGTTTAGACTTATGACTTGTAAATTGCATATTGTGTTTAGTGTCTCAGCCGATCTACTAGAAATCTCGGCCGTTATTAAATACGTCCATATCAGGTAGATGTGTTATTGTATGTAATGTAAGTGACAGTTGTTGCTGGCAAGTAGATAACATATGAAGACTGAGTCGTAATTATGAACTTGGGGTAATTATAATGTTAAATGTTCAATGCTTTTGAGGTTCACACCCATTATTGTTACAACGCATAAAATTGATAAATATTTGATAGTTTTTGATAATAAATAGTATGTAAGCGGTGCCTTCAATCTTGCAACATCGATTGTGTGCTCAGTGTGCCATTACGGCTAATGAAGGAATAAAAAAATGAGGAGGATTTGACAGGTGCTTATGTCACTTAATTTTATCTATATATCGATGGTATGTGAAATTATAATTTTATTATAGATTATCCAACTTGCGATATGAAGCATTATGTGGTTGCAATTGAGTACACAGAATCGGCGGTCGAGCAATTATCGCCTAAGTATATATTGAAGCAAGGTGCCTAAGTATATATTGAAGCAAGGTGTTAGCTGTCGGTCTTTATTAAAGTGTTGACATCATCACCTGTCAAATTGCTCCAGTTCATAATTAATTCGAATAAAGAATTATACATTTTAAGTACAATAGTTGCCTAAATATATGTTCGACAATAATGGTATGAGCCTCTAATATTCCTACCACAAAAATCATATTCGCACTCCATAACTATTGTAGATATTGCTAGGCATCAGAGTCCCGTGCGTGAGCGACGGCTCGTGGTAGAATTTAAGATATGATATGTTCTAAACAATGCTTATTGGCGCTTAATTTTATTTACACAGAATTACTAATTGTCTAAGCCGAGGTGAAGTTTATTTTGTTTTATGGTTGCTTGAATAAAGGAATTGATTGATTTTTGGGTTTTATTACAATAAATTATTCTAGACAAAAAAACGTTCGACAAATACACCCAATTGTTAGTAAAGGGAAAATATGGCATGTATATATTCCTGTTTTAGTACCTATGATGATGAATAAAAATCTATAATAAATAAAAAATATATAATAAATAAAAATAACTTTTTTGCACTCTGAGATAAGATGCCGCTTTTGAGACAGATACGGACAGACAATTTTATATTCTAGTTTTTTAGACTAGATTTTTACAGGAACAGGTTTAATTCTTAAGGTTGCATTTTAGAAATTCTGCAGCAATAACTTCCGACGTTTGGAAAGAAACATGTTTGATAATAGTAATTTTTTTATTTTTTATTATTATTATAATTATTTTTAAAACTTAAATACTTAACATCCTTAATTGAAAAAAAATAAGTTAACGCTGTCATCAGAAGCCATTGCTGTCAATTTTCTCCTTGACCTCCTTCAGCATCAGTCTCACGAGACCGTCTAAATCAACTTCTGGGTTCCAATTCCAGTCCCTCCTTGCTTCACTATCGTCGAAAACTTGTGGCCAGGAGTCCGCTGAAAAAAAAACACTATTGAATACTTTTAAGATAAGGAAGACTCACTTTCGTGATGGCCTTATTCGTCTTCCTCGGTAACATTATTAAAACCACACATTCATGTAATTAATGCCAAAGTTTGCGAGGATGTTGGTTTCTGTTTCACGCTAGAACGGCTACAAAAAAGTACATGTACATATATTATGTACATATATTTATATATATGTACATGTACATCCTTACATATCATCACGCCGAGCCTATCCTAACGATTAGAACGATTAAAAGATTAGAACACCAGTTCTTTATTTAAAATATATCGTATGTGTTAATCCAGCTAATAACATATCCCTGTATCATGTGAGAAATTTTATATATATATAGCGAAAATTTAATCTAATTCCAATGAAATCACATTTTACGCGGATGAACACGCGGGGCACAATTTTATTATACACATACATATGTGCGTAAGTACGCTAAAACACCCTCTTGACCCCATATTATAGATATATTGTATAGGCGAGGGGAGAAAAATAATACTATTTGTTAATGGTGGTCGACGATGGGCATAGGTAGTATCCTAACGAAGACGCGCTATTGCGTCTTCACTTCTGCTAACTTGGAGGTAATTCTTATTAAGTAAGCTCTATATTACCTACCTATCTAAGGCTTGTAATTTGCTACTAAGGTTAACTTGATCTGCGGTGTATATGACCTTCGTTCGTAGACGTGTGCGTATTGCATAAATATTTGTCTACGAACGTCTGGTATATTATAAATACCAACTCTATAACTAGACTGTATTTTTAATACGCTTTTATTAGCTTGAGACGTATGTATGTTAGTATGTAACGGAATCTTTGAACATGATTTTAACCCCCTTCAAAACGTCGGATTAACTCGAAATTTGGCATACTTATTAAGGACCGATGACAATTCAATATTTTAAACATTTTGACCCGTTATCCTTACTAGGATAATCAGGATCAGCGATTTTTTATATTCATTTTTGCACTGCTAAGCAAAGGTGCTGATGCTGATTCGAAAGATAAACTTGATAATACGCTACGTAATAATCGTTAAAATAATCATTAATAAGTGTATTTTTTTTAGTTTTTTGAAACTATTATTTATTGTATGGTAGTCTAGGGAGAATTGGCGGTCTACTCTCCACTGCTTACCCCGTGATGGACTCTGCCTGATGATATGTATGTATTTTAGTACTTGACCGTTTACCGCATGTAGGTTTAGGTATAATCAATGGACCTACGAACGTAGGAATTCAGTTTAGACTTACCAGTTACCAGTTAGCTTGTAATGAGTTGACTAGAATATTGCTATTATGTTTGCAATACTACATTGAAATCCAACAAATATTATAAATGCGAAAGTTTGTGAGTTTTGTTCCTCTCTCTCGCAAAAACTACTGAACGGATTTGGATGGGAATTTGATACGGAGATAGATTATTTATTATATAGCTGGATTGACACGTGGAGGATGTTTTATCTCGGAAAAAATGGACCATAAAATAATATTTTACGCGTGTGAAACCGCGGGGCACAGCTTGTCAGATATATATATATATTATATACAACAATATTGGCAAACAAGCATACGGCCCACCTGGGAAACGGTTACCGTAGCCTATTTACGCTCACGATACCGAAGTATTACTTGCGAGTTGCCACTCTGTGTTCGGAGAGTTATAGTGTGTTGGCAGCATAAGGTTTAATCCCTCTGCTTCCAACACAATGTAACAATCCTCCCCCCTCCCCAAGGAGCTCATTACTGGAAACCTTATTCACCGCGTAGGAACACAACACAATAAATTGTGTTATTTGGCTACGGACTTCTATAAGGTGGAGGTCCTGCCCCAGTCGGGCAGCTCCGAATTCGAACGGGAAACCCGTTATGCCCTACCTCTCTTAGATTGATAATAGACAAACATAATGTTATGTTATCGCATTAGTACATCTTCTAACGCGCGGTGGAATTCTTTACTTACCTTTCATATATTTCAGAGGTTTAATAAGAGGTACTCGGATTCTACAATTGCAAGCATCCCAAAAGGTTAATTAGATAACCTAGCCAACAGAGACTGTCCGTTGATGGCAACGAGATAGATCTCGCCGTCTCTCAAACACGACTTCCGTATACATGTTTACTCATGTATTATTAATTACTTTAGTTATTGTTAAAACATTCATATATGCATAATGTATCAGAAAATATAACAGTTGGCTTTTAACACGTATAGAGTACTATAAATATCCTCATTAGGTTGCAATTAAACAAATTGTTTTTAAAATAACAAAATTTCAACAGTATTTAAGGGAATAAATAATGCTTACATAGTAACTTGTTTAACTGGTTGTTTTCAAAAACTAGTAATCAGATAGAAAAATCAAAACTTAGTTAGATTCTACCTACATGTATAACACCATCGTTACAGCAGGTTTTTAGGCGAGAATATATAATATATATATCCTCACGCCTTCCCACAAGGGTCCCCGAAGGGGTAGGCAGAGGTGTATAGGTAATACCCACACACCCACTTTCCGCCAGAGGTATATTAGGTGCCAACGTCACAGATGGCGAGTCCATCGCCGTTACTCCAGCACGATTATACATACGCCTTTGAATTTCTTCTCGGACGTATGCAGGTTTCCTCTCGATGTTTTCCTTCACCGTAAAGCTCGTGGTGTGACTAATCACTGTACTTAAGTTCAGAAAAACTCATTGGTACAGTCGGGATTCGAACTTGCGACCTTTGCGTCGCAGGCAACTGCTCGAACCACTCGGCCACCACGGTCATTTATCGTGTTATTATTTGATTATCACATATTTAAGCATTAGTCCCATTTTCTTGGGCTTCTTGCATAAAATGAATTAGATGTATATCTACGTCGTTGCCCAGCATTCAACTAGGTGTGCGGAAGTAGTAGGTATTTGAATCTCGAATGGAATATCAATTCATAAAGTTGCCTTGTTGTTTATGTAGTTATGCATAGGAGTCTTACCTATGTCTTGCCTACTATCCGGTTGATACGATATCTTTAGTTCCGGTAGATATTTCACCATGGCCCCAGCTAGTTCTTCGGGCGTGAAGCTCATTGAAGTGACGTTGTATACTCTTCTGTTGAGCTGTTCATTAGGAACTTCGAGGTACTCGGATAGGGCTCGTAAGGCATCCTTTACGTGCATCATTGGCAATCTGGTATCAGGCTTCAGGTAGCATTGGTATTTCCCACGGCGAAGCACATCGTGGAATATAGCTATGGCGTAATCTGCAATCATGTAAAGAATATAGTACAAGAGCTGGTGTTTCAAGTGCTTGTTAAGCCTACGGAGCAATTTCGAACCCTTTTGGTTTATACAAACAAACTTTACGGTAAAGGAGAACGTCGTGAGTTTTTTACGTGTAAGAGTATTTAAAAGCAGTAACAGTAGGAAATGTATGTCCAGTGTTTAAATTAGATGAGGGGTTTGAGTATACAGCATGGGGCATGATATAGGTACTCAGTTCCCTCTTTGCCTCCGAAATACAAAGCCATTCTGATAGTTACAGGTTCGGCAAGAGCCATGTAAACATTTGACAACTGGCTTAACCAATTACGTTTAAATCCAGTAACTAGCCAGGAGCATAAGATTGTAAGACTAGGAAGACGAATATGACATAAAGTATGAATCCCCAGCGAAAGCCTTCTTCCTTAGGGCAGATAAACGCCTTAGTAGAGCTATGTGCAGGTTCGTTCAACTTAGGTGCCGCGCACTGAACTGTAGGTACCTGTTGTGCCTCCACCAGGTGGGTCACTCGATATGACGCCAGGGAACCTCAAGCAACGGAAGTCGAGTCCAAATTTGTAGAAGTAATATTCGCCTAAAAGCTCCGCGTGAACTTTTGATACACCGTAAATTGTCCTGGGTCTTTGTATAGTCATGTTTGGAGTAGGATTCCTTGGCGAATCAGGCCCAAACGCCCCTATAGTACTAGGAACGAAGATTCTAAGTCTGTACTGCTTGGCAAGTTCTATTACATTGTGCATTCCTTCAATGTTGACTCTCACAGCCAGAGGTACATTCTGTTCCCCAATAGCACTGAGCAGTGCTGAGAAGTGTATCAACCAGTCTACTCTATGGTTCACGACAATTTTCTGAAGTCCTTTAAAATCCAGGATGTCTGCAAATATGTATGGCCCATCATTCACTACTTCTTCTTTTGGTTTGATTATGTCCGATAAAATTACATTTTCTCTGCCGTATTTTCCTCGGAGATACTTCGCACACTCCACGCCCAGTTGGCCGAGGCCTCCTGCGAATGAAGCATGAACACTGGAATCAAGAAAAATGTTTGAGAAGACTAGTTAAAAATATTTCGGCAAATAATATTGAGCCGTACTGGCATCGACTTACAACAATAATCTACATGATATTAGCCAGGCGATTATTGAGTTTATCGTAATTATTTCTACACAATGCCGTGGAGCCGTATAGGTTAAGTAGTAATAACCTTTACGCCATTCCACTATGGTACTCGAAGGTGTACACACTCACTTTTCATCGGAGATATATTTTTGAAACCACCGTGACACCCGCATTACTCAAGAGTGATTAGATATCCTACTTTGAATTTTCTTTTAAACGCATGCAGGTTCCTCTCGATGTTTTTCCTTCACCGTGAAGCTCGTGATGAGACTAATCACTGTACTGAAGTTCATAAAAACTCATTGTTACTGTCGAGATTAGAACTTGTGTACAGGCAACTCGAACCCCTCGGCCACCACATCTCTTTGTAATCTGGAAATATAGGTTAAAACCGGCGGTCTATAACATTTAGTATTTTCTAAACTTAAGTGGACGATGAAGAAAAACGTGAGGAAATTGCATACGTTAGAGAGGAAATTCGAACTCATGCGTAGTCTAGCTTGAAAACGGAAATGGGCTCTTTAATCATCTCGATGCGAAGATCAGTAGTAGGTATATCTGCCAAGGACATACCGATCAAACACACTACCTGTCTAGGTAACTACTTACGACCGTTTACGTCATTAGAATCTATTCTTGGATAAATCCGGAAAGCTTTTGCATAATTCCATAATTTTACCACTACCTCATAATGGGTTCTTATAACTATAATTCAATTAAATAATAAGAGATATCTCTATTACTAATGCGCTAGAAATCTGTTTTACTTAGACCGTCTTTACACACACTGAACTCAAGAGATAAATACCTATCTAAGTGGCAGGTAAATATGCTACACTGCTACACTCGGTATATATACGGTAGAAACCAAACAACATACATACATATCATCAAGCCGAGTCCCAAAAAATAAGTTAAAAGACCATTTTATGTTGGTTTTTTTTTCTTTAGGAATAACAGGTCAGGCGTCCAAAATGAAGTAAAAATAAACATTTAACATCACCGTCACCCTCATATAAGGTATGCAAAGAGAGTAGAGCAGAGTAGTAGATCGCCATTAAAAAAAGTATCTCATTCTAATTGGTATTCGGCGCGTGAGAGGTAAATAAATATTACGTCATATATAATTATGTAAACCCCACATATTTTAAAACGCTATGAATAAAAAAAAAAAAGATACGTAACAGAAACGTAGAAAAACATGTTATTGTCTTTGTAATTTGCCACAACGTAGAACCTGCACTCAGCAATTCCTTTTTGCGTTTGTTATTCCTATACGCTATAGATATTGCATACACGTTTGCAATTTCTATACGTTAAGTAGGTACTACCAGTTCTTCTCTATGGAAACGACCAACCCGAACCGTGAACCGTTTCCGAAAAACGAAACCGTTCGTCGTTTTATAAGTGGCCATCTAGGCCTATTTGAAATAGAAATAATAGTTTGATTTTGGACTTTAGTAAATTTTAGTGTCGTGTTCTTTTTAAAACGATTTAGGTAGGAGCTAAGGAAAAGTACTATCAAAGTGCCGCTACGATAATGGTGTAATTAATATCTAGGTATCTAAGTTAAAGAGGTAATTCTGCATTGTGTAAAAAAATGCTGATTAAGCGATTTGTCTACTTAATATGAGCGGCACCTAGTCATATTGATGTTATGTCAGTTGAAAGGTAAGGTAAGGTAGGCTAGGTAGGTTCTTGGCGACCACTGAAATTGTCAAATAATGATAGTAAAAACGATAAATCCAGTAAACTATATCTAAAATTTAAAATTTTTACGTTGGCACCTAAAATATATATCCGGCGGAATGTGGCTGTTAGGGTAGTACCTATACACCTCTGCAACAGTTGCCTGCGACGCAAAGGTCGCAAGTTCGAATCCCGACTGTACCAATGAGTTTTTCTGAACTTAAGTACAGTGATTAGTCACACCACGAGCTTTACGGTGAAGGAAAACATCGAGAGGAAACCTGCATACGTCTGAGAAGAAAATTCAAAGGCGTATGTATAGTCGTGCTTGAGTAACGGCGA